>ML813470.1:0-17806 GCA_009831015.1 Picea engelmannii | reverse complement strand
TATCCCATGTAAATCGGCCCTAAATCTGTTTTCATCTCTGGACCACCCTTTTATCATATCAGGGTATGTTTGACCACCTTCGACACATTCTTTTTGTTGGAATGCAGCTAAAAACTCAGAATTAAACGTATGCCTATAAGTGGATGATAATTTATACATTACTTGGACATGTTCGGGTCTGAATGAGCCAATAACCGCTCCTTGCTCGTTCAGGATACTCCTTGTCGGAACGTCCACCTTATCCAGTGCCCAAGCAACCATATCTGTATACGAAACCAGTCGCGGATGTGCTGCAACCTTATGAAGACCTATTTCAGCTATGTCTCGGAGATGGTTGTCTGTACCATTATCCGAATATGAAAGTTCATCTTCCATTTTCTCTGCAATTGCAGCCCATGATTTAACATTGTGTATTATTCCAGCTGCAGTAGTATCTGAAATGATATCACCTTCCGGCTGTTCTTCGGTTTTCTTCGAAGCCTTTTTGGGCGCCATAACTTAGCAGCAAGATTCTGAAGCGAACAAAACTGCCAATGGTGGAGCAACTCAGAAGAAGAGAAAAACTATGTGTTCACTTGAAAACCTGAAATGGAGCAGAATTCATCTTTGAAATAATGTAAACGTTTCGAAAAATTATTTCGAATATATCGTAAAATCTTCGAGATTTGTTCATCTATTATGAAATAAATGCAAAGATATTCCCGATAAATTGCTTTTAATGTTTGTACCTGAGATTTTCCAATATTTTCAAATATAATAGAAACCTGYCRTATACAGATCATTTATTAAAAGTTTGAAACCTTAAATCTCGTTTCTGAGAATGATTAATTATCGTTAATCTTAACTTAAGTTTGAAGATGCTTTCATCGGGGTTTCGAAACTTTAGATGTCAAGAAAATAAATCATCGCAAAACACCGATTGCCGAAATTTCGATCTATTATTTAAGTCAAACATTTTATTATCTTAATTAATCCAGATTACCTTTTTGGGATTTATTAATCAAGAGCTTGGAAATCGGGAAATCGGGGATCGGTGAATCGGGAAATTCAATGATATGAAAATTGTTGCTCACAAAATCTCAACTCGCGATTTCCCGATATAATTAGTCACTCTTAATCATACTTAACAGTAATTAGATTACTGTCAAACCTCACTTAAGAATTAATTAAGATCGGGGATCGGGAAATCGGAGAAAACGATGATGAGTTTCTTTGTTCTCACAAAATCGCGAATCCCGATTTTGCGATGAGACTATATTAGAGTTAAAACCCCTTCTTAAAACGGATTTAAGTAAATGATTTTTTTAATTAAGGATTAATGTATCAGAATATCGGGAATCGGGGTTTCGCTATTATATTTGTGTTGAACATTTGTTCATTCAAAACTCTGAATCCCGATGTCCCGATGTAAATGGATATACCTTAAGTTTTGAATCAATGTCCGTTTTAAAATATTATTTCGAAAGGTATTAGAAAACTTATATTTATTTGGGTTCTTGATTATTCTTTGTTCAAACAACGAACCATAAAAGCATTGTGGTTTCATTGGATATGAATTTTTGCTTTTGAAAATTTATATGATGTAAAGCCTCAAAGATACAATAATTTTTATCATTAAGATTAAAAAATCAAGGTCTGTTTCAACACCACCTATCACTGGAAATGACATGACGAGGAATATCCATCCATGAGTGAATTAGCTACATTCACACCATCCTTCATGATCGTTTTCTGCGATCAACTTTGGGTTCCATAACCACACCTATGGGGCTTCTTGTAAAAAATTTCAAAGCGTCTTCCCATCAGATCCATGCTTACATCTATTCCATAATGGGACCAATTTGGAGACTTCTCCAAATACACCCATCACATCTGTTGACATCAATGACAACCACTTCTTGTTGATATCAATGAAAACCAAATTTCCAACAATATCCCCCTTTGGCATTGATGACAACATTGATGGCATGGGAACACTCATGCTCCCTCTGTCTTCATGCATTTATTCTTTCTCTTCGTTTCCATGCATCTATTCTTTCTCTCCCCCTTTGAAATCAATGGAAAAGGGTAATTTTCCTTGGGGCTAATCCCCCTATCTACAAACCTTTTCTTTCTCTTCATGGTGCTTCCTCGTATAAATCTCTAATGTATATGAAAATAATTAAAAATAGTATTTACTTGTATTCATCAATTCTTTTTCTTCTCTCCCCCTATCTTACTATGTCTGATGTTGTGTGGATCACTGTGGGGAAGAAAATACTACAATATTCTGTTGAGGATACTCAAAGCTCTCCCTCGGAAGAGTTTTGGTGAAGATATATTCAATCTTCTATTTTGTCCCAATGTACTCTATCTTTATGTTCTTCTCTGTAACATGTTCCCGTAGAAACTGAAAATTGATTGGAATGTGCTTCATCTTGGAATACAATACTATATTCTTAGAGATATTGATGGAACTGGTGTTATCACGGAGTACCAAAATAGGCTCGTCGTATTCCACCTTTATATATTGTAGGGTATGCTTCATCCATAGAACTTGAGTGCAACATTCTACTTATGCAATATGTTATGCTTATGCTATGTACAAAGATACTGATGATTATTTCTTTCTCAACCATGATACCAGGCACTCACCCAAGTAGAAGGCCGCTCTAATTGTACTTCTTCTATCATAAATGTTTCCTACATAATCTGCATATGTGTAGGCTACCAAGGATATATCATTCCCTTTTGGATACCATAATCCAAAATTTTTTGTTTCCTTAAGATATATGAGTATTCTTTCTACTTCCTTGCCATGTGTTTCTTTCAGCATTGCTTGAAATATCACAATCTGTCCAAATGCTTGCATCACATTCATTCTCGAGGTTGTCATATAGAGCAAGATTCCAATCATTGATCTATAGAGTGTTTGATCTACATCCTTATATTCATCTTCATTGCTCAACTTACAATTCGTCTGCATAAGAGTGCTCACGGGTTTGCAATCTTCCATTCCAAACTTCTTTAGCATTTCTATGATATAATTTGGATGAAAATACCTTTATCACGCTGACATATCTGTAATCCCAAAAAGAAATTTAATTCACCAAGAAAATACCTTTCAGACTCATTTTTCATATCTCTAGCAAACTTTTGACTCATCCTTTCATCATCACTTCTTAAAATGATGTCATCTACATAGACTTCAATTATCAATATATTGTCTCGATACACTTTTATGTAGATATTATTGTCTGCATTACCTTTCCTAAATCCTTATTGTTGTAGATACCTATCAAATCTTTAATACCATGATTTGGGGTCCTATTTGAGTCCATACATTGATTTCTTCAATCTGCAGACACAATCTTCCTTTTGTGAGAGTAGAAATCCTTCTAGTTGCTCGATGTAGACTTCTTATTCTAATTCTCCATTAAGAAAGGTTGACTTAGCATCCATCTAATACACCTTTATTCTTTTGGAATATGCATAGGCTAAGATCAATATGATTGATTCCATCCTCACAACTGTGGCAAAGGTCGCTTCAAAATCGATACCTTCAATCTAAGTATATCCTTTGCAAACTAACCTTGCTTTGTTTTTGGTTACTTGTCCATCCTTGTTCAGTTTGTTTCGGAAAACTCACTTTGTACCAATCACGTTCTTGTTCTTTGGTGTTGGAACCAGTTCCCATGTGTCATTATCCTCTATTTCATCAAATTATTCATACATAGCCTTGATCCAGTGTTCATCTTTGTTGGACTCTTCAAACCCGATTGGTTCAACTGTAGATAACAATGCTAGGTTTTTTTGCTATGGTGAAAGTATTCTTCTTCAAGTTTCAACTCCTGCATATTTATTCCCAATATTTTGTTATGGTGGATTATTTTTTTGTACTCGTCGGTTGGGTGTCTTAGGAAGTATATGTTGTTGATCTTCCTCTTGTTCTGCTTATGTTTGATCTTATTCTTCCTCCACTTATTCTTCTACTTCAACTTCTTTTATATATTCCTCATCATCCTTCTCTTCTGAGTCTTTGCTTCGGCTTTTTCCTTATGAAAACATGTCTCATCGATCATTACATTGATGCTTTCCAGGATTTTGTTGAGTCTTGGACTGAGGATTTTGTATGCTTTGATTTTTCTTGAATACCCAACTAGTATGCCCTTATTGACTTGAGAGTAAAATTTTCCAAGATTTCCATCTTCTCTTTTGATGTAGCATTTTCTTCCAAATACTTTGAAATGATTCACATTCGTCAGTCTCCCTTTCCATAACTCATAGGGATTCTTATCAGTGTTACTTATGAGAATTCCTCTATTCAAGATGTGAACTAATGTATGTACTACTTTTGCCCCAAAAAATTGACTCAACTTGGAATCTTTCAACATGGTTCTCGCCATTTCCTGTACTCTTTTGTTCTTCCTTTCAACCACTCCATTTTGATGAGGTGTCTTGGCTGTCGAGAACTATCTCTTTATTCAATGTTCACCATAGAAATTCATGAATTCCTTTGATATAAACTCCCCTCCATTGTCTTATCTTAAGCACTTGATTTTCAATTCCATCTTAGTTTCAGCCATCTCTTTGTATATCTTGAAGTGTTCGAATACCTCTAACTTATTATTGAGAAAACAAGCTGCAGTCATTCTTATGTAGTCATCAACCAATAGCATAAAGTATTTTTCTTAATTTAATCCCTTTTTTCTTATAGGTCCACATAGATCAGTGTGTACAATCTCCAATGGTTTTGTCATGGAGTACTCTTTTGATCTAAACTTGGTCCTAGTTTGTTTTCTTTGTAGACAATACTCACATGATAGAGTATTTTCTAGCTTCAAGATCTCAAGCATTTATTTCACTACTTCACTTCTGTTGATTTTGACAAGGTTATCAAAGTTCATGTGACCCATTCTTTTGTGCCAGAGCCAACTTTCATTTTCCTTTCCTAAGAAACATCTTTCCTTTCCAATTTCATTCAAGACATATGTATTGTTTGGAGTTCTTTTAGCTGTATCCACCAACTTTCCTGATCCTTCTTTCCTTATCTCACATTTTTTTGAGTCAAACAAAAGTTTGTGTCCTTTATCACACATGTTTCACTTACACTTATAAGATTTGTCTTTATATCTTCGACTTAGTAGAACATTTTCTACCTTGGCATCCTTTATTTCGAGCTTGATTATGCCTCTTCCTATAATTATGGCTGAGTTATAATTTTCAAATGGAACTAATCCATCTCATTCCTTCTTTAGTGTCAGAAACCTTTTCTTGTCACCTGTCATATGCTTTGAACAATCGTTGTCAACATACCACCCACTTTTCTTGTGTTGAGCTTGTAAAGAAATCAATCATTCTTCATTGTTGAATTGATCTTTCTTCCTTCTCCATATCCTTTGTGGTTCCTATTTGTGACTATTGATGTTCTTATTTGGTTTTCTTGGAAGAACAGTCAATTTACAATCTTTGACCATGTGTCCAAAATTGTTGCACTTGTGGCACTCGATTTCATTACTTAGTGAACCAAAATTGTTGTGATTTATGTCTTGTGCTTCATGTGACTTTTTGAGATAAATGTTGTTTGGATAACCTTCATAGTTGATTCTTTTATTGGCATAGGCTCTATAGTTTGCATCTTTGTGACCGAAATTGTTACAAGAATAGCATAAACCAAGAAAAATAATTTGATACCTAGGTGTAGGGGTTCTTCTGAATGGTGTTACTATTCTGAAACCTTCTTCTTCTTGAGATGATGTTGATTGCTGGTTTTTGTTTTGAATCTTCTAGGTGGTCCAGTTCCTCTGTGATTTTGTTCTTGAGTGCCTCTGACTATTTCTGCATAGGTTCTTTGTTCCGCTTCCTTTTTTGTTGTCTTGGAGTTCAAACATTTCTCGGTCTGCATCTGGTTGTATCCTATCCTGGACCTGCCATAGTATGGCCTTTTATTACTAATGATCTCATCCAATATTTTGGTGTTATTCTACTATTGAATATATTTTCTCAGAGTGACTATTTCTTCTTCTAAGATTTAAATCATATTCTCCTTTTCTTCTAACTGACTTCTGATATTTTCTTCAATCCTTCTGTCTTCTTCTACTTGGATCTTTAACTTCGTGATTATCTACTCGAATTCTTCTGAGTTGGAATTTTGAGATCCTTCTTTCCTCTTTAACTCTTCCTTGAGTGACTTGATTTTCTTTCTTTATTTCCCTTGATCTTCTAAGGCACTGATTAATTCTTCTTTGAGATCGATTTCTCCTTCTTCTTCAAAATATTTATAATCTTCTTCATCATATTGTACTTCCATGAAGAGTACTCTTTCTGAATCATTGTCACTAGCATCATCCTCGTCTGATGAAGAACTGTCTTCCTTTGAGTAGAATCTTTTCTTTTTGTTCCTTCTCTTGTATCCCTTTTGATTTTTCTTTTTCTTCTTAGGATCTTCTTCTTCATCGCTACCTTTATTATTAGGATAGGGGCATTTAGAAGAAAAAATACCAATACCATCACAATTGAAAATTTTCAATGGAAGCATACCTGTGTACTTGTCGGTTCCTCTTTTCAACGTCTTTACGAAGTTTTCCACTTCTTCACCTTCCTCCGATTCATCGTTGCAACTGCAATCTGGTTTTGACTTTTTCTTGTTTTTCTTCTTCATATTCTTGGATTCTTTGAACATTGCTTCCTTAGTGGCTGGGTTCTCTTGTTTAATCCTCATTTAATAAGATGGGAATATTCCATGTATTTCGTCCATGCTCAAACTCTCAATATATGTTCTTTCTTCCAGGGCTGACATCTTAGAATCAAATCTTATAGGTAGATATCTTAGAACCTGTTGAACAACCACTAACTCATCAAATTCTTCTCCCATTTCTCTAATAGTGTTCATCGTTTCATCAACTCGTAGAAAGTAGGCTGCAATGTATTCATCTTCCTTCATCTTTAGTTTCTAAAACTTGTCTCTAAGGGTTTGAAGCTTAGCTCCCTTGACTTTGTTATCTCCTTCATAAATATTTTAAAGTTTATTCCAAATATCCTTTGTGGTCTTAGAATGCATAACTTTGACAAATAATGAATCATCCAGACTGCTTAGAATGGTGCCTTTAGCCTTTGCATTTTTTTCCGCTAGTTTTCTTTCCAAATTGGTAGTTGGGAGAGTGGTTGGTGTCGCATATCCATCTACTACTGACTGCCAAACATCAAATCCCTATGCCTGTAAAAACGTTTGCATTATTTTACTCCAAAAGAAATAGTTATGTTCATCGAACCTTGGTGGTCCAATCATAGTGTATTCCATGATCTCCTTCCAGTGGTAAGACTGTTTCTTGAAGGACCTACTCCGATACCAATTGTTGGAATACTGAGAGGGGGGGGTGAATCAATATGAGCACTTTTATTATCACTTTTAACCACAATATGTAATCATTAACATCATCAACAATATATCATGAGAAATATAAATCAACGGAGCATAATAGACATCCACAAAAACAAAATACACCATAATTTACATGGAAACCCAAATGGGATAAAACCACAAAATGTTTTTCTTATATATCAAAATAATACATTCATTGGAAGCACCAAATTCCCAATTCTCCAGCTTCAATTGGAAGGAGGATATGACCTTCTATTTACAAGCTCCAATTTGAAGGAATCTACAACTCCCTGAATTCTCTGGCTCCAACCAAAAGCAGGATACAAACCCCTGATTCTCAGGCTCCAGCCTGAAGGAAAATCCAACTCCCTAATTTCTTTGACACCAATCGGAAGGAGGCTTTCCTTTCCTCGTCCTGCTGCCTTGAAATATAAATGTAGACCAACTATCACTACCACAATCACTGCCACTGCCTCTTTCACTGTCACTGTACCATCAAATTGTAACTTGTCACATCAACTTGTCACTATATCCAACCTGTCATTATCACTGTACCATCAACCTGTAACTAATCATCAACATGAGTTATACCAAAAACTATACCATATCATCCATCAACTGTGTACTAACATGTGTAGTATAACATGCATCGATAATGTACCATAATATATGCTAAATGTAGATACCATAAAATCAAATCATATACCATGTACTAGAGCATCAACCATGTATAGAACATGTACCATATACCATAGCATAGATTTGTACCATATCATCAATGAAGTGCCTCAAAGAACCAAAGCATGTTCCTCCATGCATACACCACCATACATCAAGTATATACCTCCATCATACATCTAAAAAACAAGAACATAACCATAAAAATACCTCTATAACTGACATGATACACACTAGATCTGACTTGTAGGCTTACTTCTGACTTCAGGGACATGGTACTAGAATTACCCCCAAATTTGTCCTGTCCTCGTGGGACTAAGACATCCTGTAAGAAACCTGTGGGGATGCCTCCAAGACACCAGTGGTCTGACCTGTGGGGGTCAACCAAACTAGGGTTTCCTCAACAAACTTTTCTCTCCCCTTCAACACCGAAGCTCCCACACTTCTTACTTGCCTCTACCTCATATTTCACCGTCGCAAACTTGCCAAATAGATCACTAGTTCACTAGAATATGTTCAATAGAATAAGTGAGTGAATTTACTTGTGAATGACTCCTTGAGTTGTATTTATACTTTTGTTGGGTAACCTCTTTCCTTAATATTAGAGGATTCTTAACTTTCTTGTTACAACTACTTTAACCTTTCATTAAATACTTGTAACTAGGGTCTTCTTGATCATTCTTCGGGGCAACTAACTTCACAAGGCCACAACTCCTCAGTCATGAGGAACCACATGGTGTACCACCTGTCACCAGAAATGGCATGATGAGGACTATCCATCCATGAGTGAACTAGCTACATTCACACTATCCTTCATGATTTTTTTCTGTGATCAACTTCTAGTTCCATAACCACACCTATGGGGCTTCTTGTAGAATTATTCAAATCATCTTCCCATGAGGTCCATGCTTATAGCTACGCCATAAGGGGACCACTTTGGAGACTTCTCCAAATACAACCATCACATCTGTTGACATCAATGACAACCACTGCTTGTTGATATCAATGACAACCAATTGTCCAACATTAGTGTATTTATATTATATTTCAATGTACATATTTGCAATGTCAATGGTCATTATTACTTACACCAGATATGTCCAACTTATCGCCATTTCATCATTACAAATAAATTCATAATCTAGGGGTCAAAATCATGGCATTACACCTTTAACCTTCAAAACCATAACGGGTTATCTTATGTATAGAGAAATCAAGGATCATGGGTCTTTTAGAAACCATAAGCAAACTCAAAACCTATCCATCACTTCTCCACATCACAACGTGAATTTTGCCTTTAATATGTGCACCATCAACTTATTAACATCTACCAACCACTGTTTGGAGCTATTCTCATTCCTTCCCCTACAATTATACCCAAAAAACAATGGATTTGTTCTATAAAACAACATCTATCTGGCATCCTTTCTGTTTGATAGAGTTCCAATTTACAATAAGAATATTCTTTATTTGATACCAAATAGTGAAACCTAGGATGGAATACAAACCACAACGACACTGGGTTGCCAATATACACTTAGAGGATACATCAAATGTAGGAGGAACACATACAATTTAAAACCAAAAACAAACATACAAAGGAAATATTCATTTCACACAATCCATTGTGTCATTAAAATGTTAATTTCATAAATTTACATAATTTAATGCCTCAATGGGATTTCATCCACTGCTAAGAAATCTTGGGTTAAATATCTCATTTTTAAATAATAAAGATGGACCCCTGCTAGCCTTAGTCTTAGTCATTCCTACAAGTGGTTCAAAAATAGGAGCTTAATTTAGTTCTTTATGCTTGCATTGTCAATGCACAACTATCCTCCCTTCTCTATTTTTTTTTATTAATTACATTCTTTGTTTCACTATTCTCTTCTCAATCCCTATTGGAAAAATGTCATTGTTGTACCATATAGTTTCTATCAATGATAGTTCTACCCAACTACTTAATGGAACTATCTCCTCCTCTTCTTCTCTCATTTTTCTCTCTTCTCCCTTCTCTATTCTTCTTTATTTTTAACTCTACCCCAGTGAGAGAACTAGTTTCTCTTAGTAGAGAGTATTTCTAGATAAACATTGTTTACAAGGTTTTGAAACATCCGTGTACACTCCAACCATCATCAGGGAAAACCAAAAGGATCAATGATTGTACCTAATGATGGGTGGAGTGTCCACAGACGTTTTGAAACCTTGTACACAATGTTTATCCAGAAATACTCTCTACCATTATGGCTAATTATGAAATCTTACATTCTCATAGTTTCTCTCTTTTCCCTTCATTTTTTTTCCCTTATTCTTCTCTTTCTCTTCTTCTCCTCTATGTTTTGGTACCTCCCATTCATGAGAGAATAATTCCCCTCTTACCTTATTTTGTGAGCCCTTCTCTGAAAGACCAGGAACATATGCATAAACAAATAACCATAAATCTAACCTATCTAAACCCCTATGAAAATAATTAATCCAATGAAATAGATCTAACAAACAAAATAGTGGAGACAAGAGAATCTACATGGTAAAACCCCAGGTTGGGGAAACATCCATAGAAGCAAGGCCTTCTCGTTCTTCAACAAACTCTCCCAATTACATCAGCTAGGGAAAACTCTCAAGTATATGCATGGTCTGGCTTAAGGACCCACAAGGTCTAGGCTAATGATCAATAAACAAAGTTACCAACTTGACAAGAACCCTCCAGAGTTCTTTTTTTTTAAAGGTCACATTTAGTGGATATTTTTATCTCCTTTTAAAAAAATAGTGCTACCAATAACACCCTTTCCTTCTTAGATTTAAAATTACAAAATTTTGTAACCGTTATTTATAAAGTTGCAAACAAAATCCTTAAAATTGACCCCCAAAAATAAAAAGCATTGCTCCTAGCATCACCCATATTTTTCAGGGTTCAAATTATAACTTGGTTGAAATCATGGTCTCAACAACTCGTACCATTCCAAAAGAAAATCTTGTAATCAACCCTTGAAATGAAAAGTGTCCAACTGCATCACCCCCTTTTCTTTAGGGTTAACATTACAACTCGTTTGAAACTTTGGCCTTGACAAATAATATAGTTGTGAATTGAAACCATGAAATCAACCTCTAAATCGAAACGTGGTGCTACAAGTAGAAAAATTGTCATCTTAAAGATAAATATAGAAAAAAAATCCTTAAAAGAAAGAAAAAAACATGTTTTTTTTTTTTTAAATTAAACAACCAAAATAACTGTTTTAATTGAAATGTCACCATAATATTAAAAAAGATAAAAATACCAAAACAATTCAAATAAATAAATAAAATAATATTAATTTTAAAACTACCCTGCACCCACCCACTCATTGCCTTGATCCACCTTAGTGGCTCATGCACAGCCACTCTTCCCTTCCCTCCCCTCCCACTATGCACTCCACGCTTGCCCCACAGGTTGGGTGTTGGTCTGCAAGGTAGGGTGTGGGGGACACACTAATTTCTTTATGCTTAAAATTTCAACATTTTAAAGATACATATAAGGAAAATACTTGAAACAAAGATAAAAACATGTTTTTTTTTTTAAATTATATAATATAAATGAAAATTTTAATTCAAATTACATCATAATATTTAAAAAAAAAAAAAAAGATAAATTATTAAAAATAATAAAAATAAATTAAAATAAATAACAATAATTTTAAAAACACATTTTTTTTAGTTTTATAGGTTTTTTTAAACAATTAAAAATTTAAAAAAAAAAGAGAAGTTTTAAACTTTAAAAAATGATAATTTGTTTTTTGAAATTACAGAAAAAAATTAATTAAAATAAAGAACATAGTTTTTGATTTTTTTTTTTTTTTAAATTAAAAATTAAAAAAATAGGGTTTGTGGAGTAGAACTTGATTCTTGTATTTTCCCCTCTGTCCACAAACCCCCTTTCCTCCACTCTGGCTAGTCACCTTCCCAACCTGCTACTCCCCTTTGGCATCTCCCCCATGCCTTACCCTTCCCTCACCTCCAATGTTGCACTCCACGCTACCCCACAGGCGAGGCATTGACTATAGGGTGGTGTGGAGAACAATGCGGGAGAGGAGTGTGAAGAGTATGTTGTGGGGGAGTTGCAGGTGGGTGGAGTGGGAGGGTTTGGGTATGGGGGTGGGTGGCCAAAGGGTGGGTGGAGGAGAGGGGGTTTATCTAGGGAGTGGTGATGGGGAGGGGTGATTATGGGAATCACTCCCCTTTCCTCACCACCACAAATACCCATTTTTTTATTTATTTTTATTTTTTCTTTCTTAATTTGCTTTTTATTTATTTTTAAAAAATTTCTTCTATTGTTTTTCAGAAATAAATAACATGTTCATTTCTTTTTATATAGTTTTTAAAATGTTATTAATTTTTTAAAAAATATTTTTTATTTTATTTCTTTTTTCAATCTTTTTTTTTAAATTTAACTCTTATATTTTGTAATTTTTCACTTTTGTTTTATATTAACATGTTTTTTCATTTAAAATGTTTGATATTTTCTTAAAAAAACATGTTTGTCTCTTTGTTTCATGACTTTTCCCTCAATATTTGTTTTTATTTTTCTTCCTATTTTCCTTTTCTATGATTTTGTTTGCAACAATATCGATAGATCATGGTCTCAAAAACTTTGCAATTTTAGACCCCTTCAAAAAAACAAAAAACAAATGTGCTACTTGCAGCACCATGTTTGGATTTATAGGTTGATTTGATGTTTTTGGTTCACAACAATACCATTGTCAAGGAAATGGTTTCAAACAAGTTATAATGTTAGCCCAAATCAAAGGGGGTGTTACTACTAGCACCACTTTTCATTTTGGGGATCGTTTTTAAGGTTTTTGTTTGGAACAATATCAATTATCGAGGTTTTGATTTCAACTGAGTTGTAATTTTAACCTTGAAAAAATGGGTGATGCTGAGAGCACCACTTTTTGTTTTCATGGGTTGATTTTAAGGTTTTTGTTTGTAACTTTACAAGGATTTAAGGCCATGGTGGAAAAATGATGTAATTTTAACCCCACAAGAAAGGGGGGTAATTCTAGGAGCACCACTTTTCATTTCAAGGGTCAATTTTGGTGTTTTTGACCCCAAAATATGGATATTTGGGGATAAATTTCTCCTTTTGAGGTCATAGTTCTCGTTAAGTCAGTAACTATGTTAATACCATAATCCACCCTCTACTCTCATAGATTCAAGACCAATTGCTTCAATTTATAGTAACAATGATAAACATGGACCATTGATCATGAGGCACAATCAAGGGTGGATATCAAACAAACCATAAAGTTTGATGATCATCTCACCGAGAGATAAGGGAAAAGTGATGGATAAGAATGACCTATGAGTGTAGGTCATCATTACTTGAGAGACAGGTCACTACCAAATAGTTTCCAAAAACTATCTCCACATGCACATGTGCAATATTACAAAAGTCTAGTGTGTCCATGTTACATGTATAAGTTCCCGACAAATGATGTTATAATGATCATCATTGTGACACTAAGTACAAAATTATATGAAGCTACTAAACAACATTAAAACACATTCTAAAATTTCCTTGTAATGTTGACTAGAGGTATGAGCACCTAAGCTACGGAAGGAGTTGTGATACATAAGAATAATAGGCCAATAATGTGAAATATTTGATATCTCACAAGTGTAATGATGTCTTATTGTGTGTACAAATTCCTTAGAGAGAGGTCGGGCTATACAACGATAAATGTGGCCACTAGACAATAATTACATCATGGGTTATAATTAATATGTTTAAAATAAGATGGAATTACATTACATTCCCCCTTAATGACAACTTAAAACATCTTAGATAAGTGGCAAAGATAGCTTCAAACTTTGTTTCTATCAAGGATAAGCTTCTGAGTGGAACAACATAGAAAATAATCCATAAGTTGTAACCATATCCTTGATAACGTGCAAGGAGAAGATACCTACTATCGTCAAGAACAAATGAAGAATGACCAACAATGACAACATCAATATGCTCATGATAAAGTGCTACGAAACTCAAGATAGAATAATGATTTGCAAAACCAATATGTCTCCAAACTCTTCACAAACACCACTATGGAATAGGTGAATCAAACAAAGAAATATTTGTGAGAAATAACCTCCAATAGCAAAGGAATGAATCATCGTGGCAAGTCCACAATGTGTTAAAGAACAATCTCTCGAAGTAGACATGGATGAGAGCAAAAGATGAAGTTGAATGTGATAAAATAGGCTAAAAGCGTTGATGATCAACTGCAATGCTTCAATGAAGAACTTGAACATGATAGCATGATGATATACAAGTCCAACAAGTTCTCAAATATGCACCACATGAAATGTAAAAAGGTCTCCCCATCACAAATACATAGTGCCAAGCAAAGCACCATTTTTTTCATCAAGAAACTATCTCAAATACACTGTTGTCATAGTCAAACAAATGACAAATACATGGCCATTACCATCCTCATTAATCATATAGCCAAATAAATATAAACTAATATCACCATTGCATACAAGGATAATTTTAAGGATGGAAAATGATCTTAAAATGTAGAAACCTTGGCGAATCTTACCAGTCTTTAAAATGAAAACTATAAAATGTTTGGCGATATTTTTGTAAAAACATTCAAATTTATAAGGATCTTATATAATTTCTATAAAATTTTGGCGATTTTTAAGGTAAAATAATTTTATCCTATAGAATTTGGGTGAATCATTTTTAGAAAAAATGGAAATTGACAAATATTTTTTGGGAAAAAGCATAGAAAATTAGCCCATGGGCAAAATTTGTCCCCTAAAATTTTCCTTAATTTCATAGAGTATGAAATTTTATGCAATTAAAAAAACATCACTCAAAAAAATGTTTGTATTAATAAGTTATGACCATTTTAAGTTCCGAAATTAAGTCTAACCCTGATTTTTTTGAACATATGAATACACATTAGCATAAAGGTGAATAATTGATTGAATCCACATAAGAAACTTCTAAGAGGACTCAAAAATACACATTCTGGAAAAAAAAATCAATTAAAATAGATGTCATATGCAAAATTTATGGGTGACAGGAAATGAGCTCAGAAAACTATATTCCAAACCCCGTAGGATGAGCCAAATGTGTTATGTGGCATGTCCTAATTGGTTAATTGGTCAATCACAATGAATTCTCACCATTTAACAAAATCACTATTGATTCTTGTGTTGAGTTATCAATATAGATGTGATTGTCATTGGGAAAGAAAAATACTTATCTGGATTCACCAAAAACTTTTATTGCATAACAAAATCTTAGTGAAAGAAGGCCGTATCTATTTTCCATTGCAAAAAACACCAAAAACAATTCTCCAACAATAATAAAACATAAAAGGAACAATAATTACAAAAAACACCAAAAACTTTCCAGCACTATGTATTTGCTTGGTGCTTTGATGTAGCTCAAAGGGTTACACCCAATCCCAAACATGGTATCTGAGCGATTGGTTTAGACCTCTCATGTTGCATATAAATCCAATTGAGTTGGATCTATTTGTGATTGAATCTGGGTCATTGATTTGTCAAATGTAACTCGTGGAAAAAAATAATATTTGTTAGATATCAAATATGGTTTCAAATATCGATCTTGTTATTCATAACGGATCAAATTATTCTATTTGGGAACTAGATAAGGAAACCTTGTTCAAGAGTAAAAGACTTTGGCAATATATGAAAAATGTGATTCCAAATCTGACGGATGACCAGATGAAGTTTGTTATCGATAGAAATAAGGATGGGGTCATGGGGGTCACTATGACCTATATCTCGCGAGAGATTTAGTTCCATACCAGTGGAATCGACCGTCCTCATCAATTCTAGAATAAGTTGAATTCTTTATTCGACAAAGTCAATGAAATCCAAGTCATGCAATTTGAAAAAGAGTTAATCTCTCTCGATCCTCACTCCTTCAAAAGAATTGAGGATTATTTGGTGCATGTAAAAGAGCTACATTTGAAATTGGGAGAATGTGGAAAGAAATATCAAAAGAAATATGGACAACTCATGGAGATGGTCCCAATGAATTTGAGAACACCATTCAGTATGTTCATTTAGATGTTCTAAACCAACTGGAAGGAACACAAAGAAGACGATAAGGATTATAAGTTTGACATTTTATGTGGCTAAATGATCAATAATCGACACAGACTGCTTAATGAAGGGAAGCTTGGTGGAAAACATCAAGATCACTTTCTCAAAGGAAAAGGAAAGGTGAATCATAGCCAAAGAGGCCAATTGGATATCATTGTGCACCAACCTGAATACCTTGAACAAAAATTTGAAGTGCAGAATGATGAGTCAACATCAACCTGGAAGAATTGAAAGAGGAAAACATGTCATTACTATTAAAATATTGGACATGTTGAGAAGGACTATTGGAAGAAGAATCCCTACCTAAAGGAGAGTGTCAGGTGACTTGAAGGAGATGTGTCAGCTATTCATCGACCTGCTGATAATTGTGACTTCCAAGTTGAAACTTCTCAAGCATTTCTTTCTCATTGCATGCAAAATGAATGAGTAGTCGATTCTGGATGCACTCATCATATGGCCAAGGATGCTTCCTTTTTTTCATCCCTGGATAAAGTTACAGAGAGGAATATCTATGTTGCTAATGATTTTTCTCTTGACATTGTTGGTCGTGGTGATTTTCCCTATCAACATGGAAACATTGTCGGCGTTTATCATCTGTTGAATTTAAGTGAAAGTTTAAGATTATGTATTTTTGTCCAGATCGGTTCTTTATTAGGGATATGAAAAATGGTAATTCGATTGTCCCCAAAGGGTTTCTCAATCCAAAGGATGGTTTGTACAAGTTTTGTGACTCAACTCAATCCGACACTAAATTGATTGCTTTTATTTCTCACACTAATGAATGAAGTCAAATTTTGCATGAACAACTTAGACACCTAAATTTTTGAATCCTGAAGTTGATGGAAACGCAGAATATGGTAGTTGGTATACCTAAATTTCTTCCCCCTGATGGATTCTGTAGAATATGTGTGTTGGGTAAGAATCATCAAGCACCCTTCGACTCTGGAAAAGCATGGTGAGCACACAACCTCCTAGAGATGGTTCACAATGATATTTGTTGTATCAATCTCCCTTCCTTAGTAGGTGTAACGAATATTTTGACCTTTATTGATTATCTCTCTAGATTCACTTGGGTGTATTTCTTGAAAAACAAGAGTCATGTCTTTAAAAAATTTAAGGAATTTAAGGCATTAGTTGAAAACCAATGTGGTTGACCTATGAAGTGCTTGAGATCAAACAATGGTGGTGAATATGTGAATTGACCATTCGAGGAATAATCTGTTGGATATGGTATTGAGTAGAAGTGGTATGTTCCTCATACTCCTCAACAAAATTGTGTAGCATAAAGAAAGAATTGAACCCTGGTAAAAATGGTTTGATGTATTTTGCAGGCCAAAGATATCCCCACTCACTTATGGGATAAATTTGTTTATTGTGAAAACTATCTCCTAAATTGTATTTCAACTTGAGCGATCAGTTCCATGACTCTAGTCAAATGATGGTTTGGAAGAAATGCCTCTGTCATCCACCTCTATGTATTCAATTGTGTTTCTTGGGCTCATATTCCAGATGATTGCGGGAAGAAATTGGATGCAACTTGATTCATTCTTTCATCATGATGAGCTACTCTAAAGGGTCTGATTCCTATCGACTATTTGACCCTCTCAAATGAAAAATCATTATCATAGGAAATGCATTTTTTTATGAAAA
>ML813469.1:139812-155657 GCA_009831015.1 Picea engelmannii | reverse complement strand
CCATGGGGTGTTCCAAATACTTGTTGAATCCTAATTCTTATTCAAAACCAACTATAAATAATGGTCAATTTCTTGTGGGGAGATATCCATAACTTGGATGGAAATGAATTGGGAAAAATTGCTAGAGTGACCTTTCTTCAAGAGGTTTTCCATATGGCGAAAGATGATAATTTTGGGGGAGATGGAATAAAGACCTTTGAGGGCGTGTTTATGACAATCCCTATTGAAACTCAAGTATAACTCCTTGAAATCCATTGTAACTAGAGTTAATGTTCGTAACCATTATGTTATGTGAACTACATCACAACCTCCCATTTCAATAATGAATGTTTGGTTGGAGAAAATAGTCCCACATTTGCAGTTTCAAATTCTCACACTTACCACTACATTTCAACATACGCCCATTGGATTGAAAATTAATGTTCATTGCATGGACATGAAAATGAATAAAATTGTGGGTGTTGTTGATGTTGATTAAGAAAATGACCTTTTTGTGCTTGATATAACCAACCAACTTTAGGGTATGGGGAGCTAAAATTAATGATAAGGCATGGAGCAAAATTAGGGGTTCCTCACAAGGATGCTCATCAATGATTCATTTAGGAGGAGGAAGTTCCATTTTTGGTATATCTATATCTGGCATGGCTTACTCTAAAAATTCCATGTGTGTTTTAGGATGGACCATATCTATGAAAAATAATTTATGTTTCTTACATCCATTCCCTTTGACCCATTATTCAACACAATGATGGTAAATTTTAGGATATTAATGTTCTACTTCTTTTAGTAGGGTTAACTTGTGGAACCTCAAGGGATATGAAGTTGGGGCGGTGGGTGTAGGCATTGAAGGGGAACATGGGTAAAAAAGAAAGTAGGTTGTTTGGTTTATGAAATTACCGCCACATGTTCTTCTCTATCTCACTAAGGAGGCCTCTAATCAATTAATTGGGTGATATCATTGGGAATTTTGTCTCCGACATCGTCATTTTGACCAATGATAAAACATTCTTTGAAAAATGATTGGTCATACCCTCTATGTTGATTGAAAATTTCTCAAAGGCCACAATAAAGTCTTTGACTATGCTTTTTGACAAAACTTGGACAACACCCCAAAATATGAGTATATATTTCAAAGAGAACATAGATGGCCTTCACAAACTAGCTTTAGGCAATGTACCCCCAATAAGACTTATGCCATTTTAACTATTGTGAGCACTCTTGATCCAAGTGTAACAAACCCACTTAAAATTTCATCAGGTCATCAATAATACCTCAAAGGAAGAAGTAGTATTCCATATAGGTATCCCATCCTCTTAGGATGGAACCATCAAACTTGTTCATATATACCTTAGGGAATATGTGTCACATATGGTGTTAATTATGTAAAAAGGATGGCTAGTTGTGATTCCCTTCTTCTACAGATGATTCACCATTAGAGAAATCCACCCATGACTCTTGATAATGTACCTCTTTCAGGAGGATGATCATTAGAATCTTAGAGATATGATATAGTATGTTAATGATTGGAGAAACATTTCTTTCCAAGCAGTTGATCTTAGTAACTTGTGTGTTCAAGTAGTTAATGTGAGAGACCTGGGTTTTGATCGTATATACCTAGTATTCCATTATGGGTTGTAAAAGTATGACAAATTTTTCAATCAACCCTTTTAATCCTCATCGTCCTATCTTATGTGTTGAATGAGTTTCATTTTTTTTCTTTTCTACAATAAAACAATTGAAATTAGTATTTCATGCGATAATTAAATTCGGTGTACATAAAAGAATAAATAAATGATTCCATACCTATAATGCACATTTTAATTGTTGGGATGGATCCTCTTGTGATGAAATTATGTTCATTTATTTTACCATCTCATTGTGCACGTTTTTTGGACATCCCCACCAACATGTGTTGGTTTTTCCCTCATTTGTCCCTTGGAATTTCCATGACATGCCTTAACCAACACACATCATTAATTTAAGCCTACAAATAATTCAAAGATATTAAATATTTTA
The DNA here is from genome assembly GCA_009831015.1 of Picea engelmannii. Taxonomy (NCBI): domain Eukaryota; kingdom Viridiplantae; phylum Streptophyta; class Pinopsida; order Pinales; family Pinaceae; genus Picea; species Picea engelmannii. The sequence goes on along the minus strand of ML813469.1, from coordinate 153,641 downwards.
TACAACTTAAAAAAGTTTCCTTGTTCTCTTATTGGGATGAGCTATCATCACACTGGTTGCAATAAGTTGTTTTCCTTGAACTTCTATTGGCCATATTCTATAAAAAAAGACAGAAATCATCAGATATAAAAACTACAATTTTTTTTACAAAATAAGATTTTGGTGCATATAATAAACTTGTATGTGTTGGTGCATTAACAATATGTATATGCATCAATGCTTCAACATTTTGTATACACACGAGTTGTAACATCCTCATCCAACCACAGGCCAGGCAATGCTACCTACTCAGCTCTAACTTAGCTGCAATACCAAACAGCGACGTCCTCGGCCATTCAACAGGCCGAGTAACACTACCACGTGGAACATTCATATATATATATATATATATATATATATATATATATATATATATATATATATATATATATATATATATATATATATATATATATATATATATATATATATATATATATATAATATGCATTTTAATCGAATTAAAACACTTAATCACAATAATCAAAGAATTACTGCTACCATACAGAATCAATGGAATTAACAGTAGTTCATATATGCAACGGAATACATGATAACATTCAAGCATCACAGACATGCATAACATATAAATTAAGCACAGACTGATACTTATATTTTCAAGTGGAGTAACACCACCAACTACGTGCATACCTTCCATGAACCTCCCAACCTTAGACCACACTACTCATCACTCTCAGGAATAGGTCACCCTCAAGTTGGGACCGAGATCCATCGGGAAAGGGAATCCTAGGCTAGGCAAGGTCAACAAGAAGACACACAGTTTATGAGGAAGGATTCTCTCCCAGGAGCCACTTATGCCCACTGCTCACAGACTCTCATTCCCCACATGCATGTCCCACCCTAGGAGGATACACCTTCACTGTCACACACTCCATCAGCTACTTCACCTCCCTTGCCTTGGGCTTCAACAATAGGTCGGACCATAATTCTCAGAGATTTGTAGTAGCTACGGGACCCTTTCCAAGAGAACTCACTTCCACAGCACACACTCTCACCTAGATAGAGTTGCTCATAGGCTTGACAACCTTCCTCTTCAACCACAACCACCTCTCTCACCTGAAGAGAGTGTTGCACACAAGCCTAACAACCTGCTTCTTCATCTTCATTCCAGCACAAGGAGGAAAACAACAAGGCTCAACAAGGAACAAACGATGACAAAAATCCACACTCAGCTAAGGGACTGCATGGCCACAACATCCCACAGTTATAACACACATGAGATAAAAAATTACGGGATGCTCAGGTTTCACAGAGGGCACAGATCAATCAAAAGTTCTCCCTAGGTTTAGTATGTGTGACCAGAGAATAAAACACAGATCAGCTTCACCATATAACAACACAGGTTGGCTTCACCATAAAACAACACAGGTCGACTTCCTAGTTTTTGGTTCCAGAGATGCATGAGGGTATGCAGAAGTCAATCCCAAAGCTAAAAGAAATTCACGGAGGATGGGGAAGAATGACCAGCGAACCCCCAACACAGTTGACACTTCAACATTTAACTTCATGAGCCGAGGTCGACACTTGTCTTCCTGGAGATGCATGCACTCCATTCTACATACGTTCCTTTCCCAAGAACTTAGGACAACATTCAACATGTCCACCTTAGCCTTCAGGAAATAATAATAAATTATTATCCACTTTAGAGTTAATCCCCCTATATTATCCCCTAGGACCACACACTTAGCCTCCTCCCTTACCCAACCTTGTGGAAGCTTAGTCCCCCATCACTCTTTCTTCATGGTCGGTCTACACGTAGTGATGCTTATATTTTATTAATGATTTTGCATAATTACATATACAAAATAGGCTCCTGGACTTAGAATCACATAAGCCTCCTAGCTTATTATAACTCAGCTTACCGGCCTATCCAATATATTTATAATTCATAATTACAATTGTGGCTCTACTGGGGGATATTACAGTCCCCTCCCCTTATTTTTTCACTGTCCTCGGTGCAACTTTTACACAACATTAGAAAGATTTCTAAAATCTTCAAAAAGATGAGGGTATTCTGCCTGCATAGCATATTCATGCTTCCATGTTGTGTCCTCAGGACCGTACCTGGTCCACTTGACCTTTACAAATCCCTATGGCTCGATTATGGAGTTGCTTGCTTTTCTGGGTCCAATATGCGCATAGGATGCACTTGGAAGATGCCTTCTTGCTCCACCTGAATCACATTCCAATCAATAACATGATTAGCATCAGGTATAAATTTCTTAAGCAATGAAACATGAAACACATTATGTATAGTCAAGGATGCAGGTAATGAAAGAATATATGCAATGTATATATATGTATATACATGCAATTCTAAGAACTTTATAACCTGTATACAAGATACACAACATACAATAAATAGAGAATTGTACTTATATTTTGATTGAGAAGGACTTCCACCCCTGAGCAGGGCTATCACTCCATCGGGGCAATAGCTTCCCAAGATAGCCATGGTCCACAATCCATATCCACATGGTCTAGGCCAAGGTACCAAACCTCAGCAACACTCCAACCAACAGTCTCTCTTCCCCACATGTCTGTCCCACCCCAGGAGTGTGAACCTTTACTGTCACATAGGCCATCGACTATTGCACCTCCCTTTCCTTGGGCTTCAGCAACAAGCCGGACTAGAAGTCTTAGAGCACCATGGCTCGAGGAGTTCCAACTGCCCTCAGAGGTCTCCAATCAACATCTTCCATGAGCTACTCTTTGTAGTCAACATTCAACTTTAATCAACATCATCTCATCTGCATCTCCCACATGCAGTTATCATGAGAAAACATAAAAGAATTCATTTAGGAACTCCAATTAGTTCAAAAGGGAATTCAACTTTTTCCCCAAAACATGAAATTCTATTTCATAATTCATCTTGGATGTTGCCATATTAAGATGGAAACCTTCCTTGTGGTTTTCCACAAGCACCAAACTGCATACCATTTTCCTGCAAGGCTTCATCTTGCATACTACCAACAATTGTCAGTATTTCCTGTACATCATAATTCAATTGCAATATGTCCATTATCATATGCAATGAATTTAGAATTTCCTGCATCTAGCAATTCAATCATAATTACCAAACAATTTATTAAAATAGAATGATTGGTCATTCTATGCATATGCATGTTCACAGTAATATCTGTAAGTTCATTACTTCTTTTTCTGAACAAGAAAATTTCCTATAGTCAATGCTCATGTGACTACTTGACTTGCAACTTTCGTATTGCAATGTCTAACACCTCCCTGAAATGTCCTCAACTCCATGAGTTAACAACATTTCAGCTGTTAGTAACAATTATTTCCATGCATTTTTTTTTATTTTTATTTTTTTTACCATGGTGGGCATTGAGTAAGTAGGGCTTAAGTTGGGATTCCACTGACGCATTAAGAATTTTAGGGTTTTGCAGGTATCTCCCGTCCTCCATGGCGGCCGGCGCCCCCCCTACTCCTTCTCGCGCCTCTTCAGACACTTTTTCCAAGCCCGACGGGGGTTGCTCCGCCCTCCCCCTCCCAGATCAGGGTCCCTCTATGGGACGTGCGGGACAGGATTCTTTCAAGGATATGGCTTCCCTTTGAGGGGGTTCCTCTGCTCCGAATACTTCGATTGTTGAAGCCCCTGTAGTTTCTATCCAGATGCCGAAGGAAGCACTGGTGTTTTCCTCTCATCTCAGCAAGCATGCCCTGGTTTTCAGGTTCAACGGCTTCTGGCCGAGTCTGGTTGATCTTCGCTCCTGGATCGACTCCGAATGGTCCTCGCTTCTTGTGGGTGAGGTTTCAGTCTGCCCCTTTGCGAAGGATTTTTTCGCAGCTATCTTTGAATCTTCTGATGAAAGAGACTTGGTTTCTAGCTCCGGGCCATGGTTCTGGGGTAGAGCAGGGTTGTCCGTGCAGCTGTGGACCCCTGACTTTGATCCAGCCACGACCTCTATTTCTTCTGCTCCAGTCTGGGTGCGTCTCCCGTCACTTCCCCTGCACTTCCGTGGGGACAAATCTCTTGAATCTATCGGAAATGGCATAGGGAAATTTCTCTGAAAGTGCCCTGAAGCTGCCCCAATCAACTCCACCTTTGCCCGGATCTGTGTAGAGATGGAATTCAACAAGGGTTTCCCAGCAGAAATCATCCTCCTTGGAAAGAAGTACTCTTGGACCTAGAAGATCGATTTCGAGAACCTCTGTTTCAGATGCAGGGTATGTTTGGAAACAAGGCACATAGCCCGGAACTGTGAGAAGTCATCCGGAAAAAGAAGATCATCCCGAAGCCAAAGGCCCACTTGGTGGACAGGAGCGCAACCAAAGAAGCAATCTGAAGCAAAGATCCCGCCGCCAGAAGCTGAAGGGGAATCTGTCTCCGTCCCCAAAGAACCTGTTAAGGGGGAAGACCCAGCGGAAGCAGCTCTACCCAGGTCTTCAAGCCCAACCCAGCAAGCCTCAAGCTGGGCCGATATTGTTGAGGCAGAAGAAGCGCAAGCTCAGCCGGAAATTCATAACCAGGGTCAAAGCAATGAATGGCAGATCGTAACAAAAAAGAAAAAAAACGTCTATCAGCGGAAAGATGTAATGACGCGAAGCCGATCTGGCTCGCTGAAATAGCTATTAGGTTAGTGTTAGCCTCTTCGAAATTCAGAAAATACATGTGTATCCAGGAGCAGTGTTAAGCTCCTGTCAGGCAGAGACTTAGTGAAGCCCTGCCATTTTGTAAACGCATTCGTGGCTCGGCCACACTGAATACAAATCCTCTAATCGTTTTGGTAAAAAAAAAAAACAATTATTTCCATGCAATAATATATATGGATGTACTTACAATCAACCATTGCATTTAGTATACAATTTTGTCACTTATTATGCATGAGTTCAATTCTCAATGAAAAATTAATCAGTGCACCTTGCATTGGANTTTTTTTATTTTTTTTTTTTTACCATGGTGGGCATTGAGTAAGTAGGGATTAAGTTGGGATTCCACTGACGCATTAAGAATTTTAGGGTTTTGCAGGTATCTCCCGTCCTCCATGGCGGCCGGCGCCCGCCCTGCTCCTGCTCGCGCCTCTTCAGACTCTTTTGCCAAGCCCGACGGGGGTTGCTCCGCCCTCCCCCTCCCAGATCAGGGTACCTCTATGGGACGTGCGGGACAGGCTTCTTTCAAGGATATGGATTCCCTTCGAGGGGGTTCCTCTGCTCCGAATACTTCGATTGTTGAAGCCCCTGCAGTTTCTATCCAGATGCCGAAGGAAGCACTGGTGTTTTCCTCTCATCTCATCAAGCATGCCCTGGTTTGCAGGTTCAACGGCTTCTGGTCGAGTCTGGTTGATCTTCGCTCCTGGATCAACTCTGAATGGTCCTCGCTTCTTGTGGGTGAGGTTTCAGTCTACCCCTTTGCGAAGGATTTTTTCGCAGCTATCTTTGAATCTTCTGATGAAAGAGACTTGGTTTCTAGCTCCGGGCCGTGGTTCTGGGGTAGAGCAGGGTTGTCCGTGCAGCCGTGGACCCCTGACTTTGATCCAGCCACGGCCTCTATTTCTTCTGCTCCGGTCTGGGTGCGTCTCCCGTCACTTCCCCTGCACTTCCGTGGGGACAAATCTCTTGAATCTATCGGAAATGTCATAGGGAAATTTCTCTGCAAGTGCCCTGAAGCTGCCCCAATCAACTCCACCTTTTCCCGGATCTGTGTAGAGATGGACTTCAACAAGGGTTTCCCAGCAGAAATCATCTTCCTTGGAAAGAACTACTCTTGGACCCAGAAGATCGATTTCGAGAACCTCTGTTTCAGATGCAGGGTATGTTTGGAAACAGGGCACATAGCCCGGAATTGTGAGAAGTCATCCGGAAAAAGAAGATCATCCCGAAGCCAAAGGCCCACTTGGTGGACAGGAGCATAACCAGAGAAGCAATATGAAGCAAAGATCCCGCTGCCAGAAGCTGAAGGGGAATCCGTCTCCGTCCCCAAAGAACCTGTTAAGGGGGAAGACCCAGCGGAAGCAGCTCTACCCAGGTCTTCAAGCCCAACCCAACAAGCCTCAAGCTGGGCCGATATTGCTGAGGCAGAAGAAGCGTAAGCTCAACCGGAAATTCATAACCAGGGTCAAAGCAATGAATGGCAGATCGTAACAAAAAATAAAAAAAACGTCTATCAACGGAAAGATGTAATGACGCGAAGCCGATCTGGCTCGCTGAAATAGCTATTAGGTTAGTGTTAGCCTCTTCGGAATTCAGAAAATACATGTGTATGGAGCAGTGTTAAGCTCCTGTCAGGCAGAGACTCAGTGAAGCCCTGCCATTTTGTAAACGCATTCGTGGCTTGGCCACACTGAATACAAATCCTCTAATCGTTTTGGTAAAAAAAAAAAAACAATTATTTCCATGCAATAATATATATGGATGTACTTACAATCAACCATTGCATTTAGTATACAATTTTGTCACTTATTATGCATGAGTTCAATTCTCAATGAAAAATTAATCAGTGCACCTTGCATTGGATTACATAATGCTCTTTATCTATGTCATGTATCTAATCATCCATGAGTTGGAATTATGACCAATGTGTTGACACATTCTCCACACAATTCCTATTGTCTTCCCAATTAATTGGATGCCTTCCTTTTCGACCCAAACACTACACCAAGAATATAATTCTATGGTGTTCATTAGTGTTAGCAAAAAGGTTGCAGTCCAAGTTTTATTTAAAGGTAGGAAGCTTTTAGTACCTGTGTGGCTCATAACCTTTTCATATCCGTACCTTGCCATATCCAACCATGTCCTGGTCTCATACATGAATAGCTTACTGGCATTCATTCCTATAACCAGTTCTTATCTTTAATTATTTGGTTATCACCCCATAACCAAATTAACATGACATTCTCATATGTCAATGTGTGCATTCAGAAGCTAAAAAGATTTGAATTAATACAAGGCTTCAGCCTTTACCACATCTAGTGGTATGCATTCAATAATATAATCATGTGATTTTGTAAAATAACTTTGGCTGAGGAAATTCTTACCTAAATTTCCTTTCAGCAATTATGCAAAAAGAGTAATAAAAACTCATACCTGCATGACTGCCATTAATAGATTTTATACTACCTGAAAATATGATGGCAGTAGAATCTTTCATGCTTCTTTTATCAAAGTTATAACCAACACTTTAACTCTTTGTTTCATCCCTCCTTATGCAACAACATCACCAACAACACTTGCAAAAACGCAAGCATTCTATACTCTGGCTGACCCAACCAGCCATAATCATACTAGTTGCCATAGAAATTGCAGCAACTTCTTTCCCATGTGCAAATTTTCCTTGTTGAACCCAGAAGTCTTCAATTCTTCCTGGGTTCCTGAATCTTCTTGTTCTCTCATTATATTCACTGTACATGACTATTTCTTCCCTGAGAAATTTCGACGTAGTGCCCCTACCTCAGCGGGGTCTGCTGACCTCCCGGTCAAAGGATCTTTCCAAATGTTGAGTCAGATTGACTCTTCAGGCCTTTTCTAGATCCCTATTAATCTTACACATGCCTCCTTTTTTTCCTTTAGGCACAGGTCCTATCAGACCCACGGGCTATTCCTGTGCACTTCCAAAACTCCAAGTTTCAGGCGCTAGCCCTTTTTCATTAGCCCCTTCCTTCATAAGACCCTGGGCTATGACCTCATGGAATACTGTGATTGCAAGCATGGGAAAGACTGGTTTTAGGCCAACCCTTTTTTCGCCCCGCAATTCACCTCCAACTGCCACATATCACTTTGTTAAAACCGTGGTATAAATTGCGGCCCGCTCTCAGATTTTTAACATTCGAGGAAGTTATGGCCCCGCAATCCAACTCATCTGTTGATCTCCAATCCCTTGGTGATGATCCACAATCAACGACTATTATCTATTCTTTCCCTGCCTCTGGCCAACTGTCCAATCAACGATCCCTTTTTTTTTTTTCCTTTCACACATGAGCTCAGATCTCCACGATCTGTCAACATGTATCTCCCTTCCAAATCAATGACTACAGTTGATTCTGACTCTCTGACCCTCAGGAGTTTAAACTCTCAAATATTTGATTTTCCCCGCATGACAATATTCCAGAGTGGGGGGTTTTATTGACCACTATCTTCAACAATCGGACGGTTCTGATGAACTTCGTCTCTCCGGCCTTCAGGAGTTCTCACATCACCACACACACAAATCTCCGAAGTGAATTTCCCCAGAGTGACAAATCTTCTGCCACGCACCCTCTCCAAATCAACGGCCTTGATTTACTTCGGCTCTTTCCGACCAAGACCAGATCAACAGTCCTTCGACCACCTCTTCGATCAACAGTCAAGATCTCTTTTGGGACTTCGATGCTTTCATCCTCTACTTTCCTCCGGAGTGCTCTGCACCCAGAGTTCCAGATCTGGCGCCGCATGTCCTCCTTCACATTGACGACTCTCGTCGTTTTAAGACTTCAACACTTCAGGATATTCTGAAACACAACTTCTCAAAATCCTAGGAGTACAATCCTCCAAAGTTCATGATCTGGTGACACCTATCCAACCCAAATCAACGATTCCCAGCTGCTTCGGTTGTTCGGGCTTTGACCATTTCAAACTTTCGTCCTTTGCGTTCTCCCAGAGTGTTTTCACCTGGAGTTCACGATCTATCACCATGTTCCCTTCTAGATCTGACAGTCCAGAATTCTTCTCACAACCAATCTGATGATTGTTGTCACTCCTCCTCCTGATATTTTGACTTCTTCTGCCTTGGAATATTTTGCCAGTGTTCAAAGGCTTCAGCCTTTGACCTTTCTCCTGCGAGTCTGCTTCCTGGATCCCCTCTTCTCTCTCATAAGAGTTATCTATTTTGATCTTTAAGACTTAGAATGAGTCTATCTCCCATGCACTCCTTTCATTATCTCTTCTGATATTTTCGATTTACTCAGTCTCCTAAGGGTCTCAGCCTTTCAGTTTCCTTTCAAAGGAAAACTTCGTGCCCTCCTGGAAACCTTCTGCTCAAAGCACACCTTGCTGAGTTTTTTCTACAGAGTGTTCAACAACTCTGTGAGTATCTTCCTTTGATACTCTTCTCCCTTAACTCGACAAAGATTTCTCTCTATGCACACTTTCACTCGCTCGATGCCCACCTGGGAGAGCCCTACAAAGTTCTCGGTAACTCTATCTCTCTCTGAACACAACACAAAGTTCTTCCTGTGCACTCCTTGCACTTCTTCTGATGAAGGTTCAACGGTATCTTTCCTAAGCTTCTCTAAGGTTAACTTACCCCTGTCAATGCACTCCTTGTGGACAATATTCCTTCCTTGCACTCGAAAATTGAAAGAAGAGAGACAATTGAAACTTATTCAATACTTCACCAGTTTACGCATTCAGACCAATCTGATTTAAGAAAATGTTTAGATTTCATTTTCTTTCTGATCTCTTCTCTGCTCTGTAATAATTTTTGGGCACTAGCCCCTTTCTATCAGTCCCCAATCCATGTTATCACGGGCCATGACCAAGTGCTAAATCACTAGGTGCTTACTCAAGCCTTCGGTTTTCGAAAATTTTTACATCCGTGCATCCCAACCGTTAATCTCCGAACATTCCCATGTCACCTTTGTTGACATCATTACGTCACATCACTTATGTTTTCCAATTGTGGGGGCATGCAACGGTGGTTTGGAGTAACCTGCCTTTCATCACCCAATTATTCTGACGTTGACATGTAACCCCTCGGTGAAACCGCGGTTTGGATTGAGGGACCACCTTGGAGAATTAACTCCCATGAAACTTGGGTCCCTGCAATGCCTCCTGGCCATTGATCTTGATGTATCATGATCAATGCCATTGTGGTTTCTCCGACCTTTAACTACGTTACATAACCTCAGCCCCACTAGCTCTGCTCATACGGAAAGGCACATGGAAGAATACTAGTGGCTGACATGTGGCTCAGTCAAATGAGTGACACGTGTCACATTCCATATAGCATTTCAAAATTCTATGGGTTCAAAACCCACTGACACGTGGCACACAACCCATGTGTCCATGTCAAACCAAGTGACATCACCATGCCATGTCACTTTGGAGTTCCAGACTTCCTCCTTTCTCTTAGTTTGCATCAACTTCACCAAAGTCGCGAATTCCGAAGGGCTTCCAGGATAACCCTTCTACACCTTCTCTAGATATGATGATTGTAAAGGATTTCCCTTCCTTCTGAACAGATCCTACGGCACAGAACAAACTCTGTCACTCTGCGGATTTCCAAAGGAATTCACGGCTAGATGCCTCACAACATTACCAGATATGACGGTCATGAAGGAATCTCCTTCTCCCGAACAGATCCTAAGGTCCACATTACTCTGTGGCCCAACACCACTTCTGTCGTGGTTTTACGATACCGCTACTCCTCCTGAGATTTGTAACACGACCAAGGTAACTTTTTGGCACTCAGGAAGCTTTTGAAGTTCAAAATTGGTCCTCCTGACACAATTTCCTCTTGAAACCTTGGGTCCAGAGACCACTTATCCAACCCATCCAGGTTCGGCTTTGAAATCTTGGGTCAAAACTTGAGTTTTTTCCATTTCGACAACAACTCCTTCCGAAACTCTTTCTTCAACTTCCACTAACATGGCCCATCTAGGCTCAGTGTTGGAAACCTTGGCTCTGATACCAATTTGTAACATCCCCATCCACCCACAGGTTGGGCAATGCTAGCTACTCAGCTTTGACTTAGCTGTGATACCAAACAGAAATGTCCTCGACCATTCAACAAACCGAGTAACACTACCACGCAGAACATTCACAGATATATATATATATAACATGCATTTTAATTGAATTAAAACACTTAATCACATAATTATTGCTACCATACAGAATCAATGGAATTAATAGTAGTTCATATACACAATGGAATACATGATAACATTCAAGCATCACAGACATGCATAACATATAAATTAAGCATAGAATGATACTTATCTTTTCAACCGGAGTAACACCACCAACTACGTCCAAACATTCCATGAACCTCCGAGCCTTAGACCACACTGCTCATCACTCTCAACAGTAGGTCACCCCCGAACTGGGACTAAGCTCCACCAGGAAAGGGAATCCTAGGCTAGGCAAGGTCAACAGGAAGACACCCAATTTATGAGGAAGGATTCTCACCCATGAGCCACTTATGCTCACTGCTCATAGACGCTCATTCCCCACATGCCTATCCCACCCCAGGAGTATACACCTTCACTGTCACACAGTCCACCAGTTTCTTCACCTCCCTTGCCTTGGGATTCAGCAACAGGTCGGACCGGAATTCTCAGAGCTCTGTAGTAGCTACATGACCCCTTATAGGAGAACTCACTTTCACAACACAATCTCTCACCTAAAGAGAGTTTCTCATAGGCCTGACAACCTGCCTCTTCAACCACAACCACATCTCTCACCTGGAGAGAGTTTTGCACACAGGCCTGCCAACCTTCTTCTTCAGCTCTGTTCCAGCACAAGGAGGACAACAACAAGTCTGAACAAGGAACATACGACGGAGGCAAGCCACACTCAGCCAAGGGACTGCATGGCCACAACAACCCACAATTATAACACACATGACATATAAAATTAATCGATTCTTAGGTTTCACAGAGGACGTGGATCAGTCCGCATTTCTCCCTGGGTTCAAGATGTGTGACCAGAGAACAAAACATAGATCAGCTTCATCGTAGAACAACACAGGTCGACTTCATCGTAAAAAAACACAAGTCAGCTTCCCAGTTTTTGGTTCCAGAGATGCATGAGGGTATGCAGAGGTCGATCCCAGAGCTAAATGGAATTCATGGAGGATGGGGAAGAATGACCAGTGAACCGCCAACACAGCTGACGCTTCAACATTTAACTGCATGAGCCCAGGTCAACACTTGTCTTCTTGGAGCTACATGAACTCCATTTTTCATACGTTCCTTTCCTAGGAACTTAGGAAAAAACTCAACATGTCCACATTAGCCTTCAGGAAATAATAATAAATTATTATCCCCTTTAGAGGTAAGCCCCTAAGCTTAGCCCCTAGGCCCACACACTTAGCCTCCTCCCTTACCCAACCTTGTGGAAGCTTAGTCCACCATCACTATTTCTTCGTGGTCGGTCTGCATGCAACGATGTTTATATTTTATTAATGATTTTTCCAAATTACATATACAAAACAGGCTCTTGGCCTTAGCATCACATAAGTCTACTAGCTTATTATAACTCAGCTCACTAGCCTATCCAATATGTTTACAATTCATAATTACAACTGGGGCTCTACCGGGGGATATTACACCAGTTCTCTATAAATCAATAGAAACATTGTTGCCTCATTACTATTTATTGCGCATTGTCAGACATGTGAACACAGTTATTTTTATTTTAAACTCCTCGATGTTATTTATAAGAACATATGCATTGGTGCACTATTCCTATACAGTGCGCACCATGAACCACAGAAGAATTTTTTAAAAAGAAAAATGGCATCTGCGAGGTTTGGGATCCAACGCAATGAGTGATCCCATTGCAACAAATTCCAAATGCCCCATATACAAGTAAAGAAACCCTATAAAAACAAATTCTACTTGTGAATTATAGAGAGGAAAACTAGCAGAAACAAGAAGGAAGCTAGGGATTCCAATACCAAATGTAACTGTGAACCCCTTTTATTTTTATGATAATGCATTGGAATTTGTTTTAATCAAATAGTGGAAAGATTGAGATGATGAAGAGAATAAAATCACATAACTGAAATTTACTTTTTGCAAAATTGTATATAAATTTGGCTCTTCAAATTGCAAAAATCTCCCCTCTAAAGTTTGGAAAAAGAATGAAATAATGATTGAGGTTTTCATTTATAAACACATACATTTTGAAAATATTAAATTACCACTCACTTTTTCATTGTATATTTCGACGTATTGATTCGGTTTAGTAATTTTTTATTTTATTTTACCCTTTAGCGGTGTGCTTGACAGTAAGATGCACCGATGCATTTTTTTTTACCGGAACACACCGGGGATATATTTGGTTTTAAGTGCACCATGGAAGGTTTATGGTTTTTAAATTATTGTTAATATTATTTAAATCAATTGTTCTAATATGTTCTAGTGCGTTTGTTATATGTGCACTGACGCACTTTGTTATTGGGGGAGCACCACAATGCATTTCATTTTTTATAAAATAAAAAATGATATTTTAGTATTTTATATTAATAGTGGTTATCGATGCACTTTGTTTATTAAGCATTGGCACAATATGTTTTTTTAAGAGAACCAGTACGGTGTGAAGTTTCATTGAAACCTACAAAGAGAACCTAGCTAGTAGAAATTCACATAAAGATTGCAAAAGAAACAAAGATAGATAGAGAGAGAGAGAGAGAGAGAGAGAGAGAGAGAGAGAGAGAGAGAGAGAGAATTGTATTAACCAATATTCCACACTCAAAGAGTGAGTAAATTACAATAGATATAAGCTACATGAGCCAACTTATGCGCCATAGTAGTCTTCTAGAGAGATGGGGACATACATTGACATAAACCAAAGTTATCTACCACCTAGTCCTAGTTAATCAGCCATGTAGTCAACAATTAATGAGTCTAGACAAGTGGAGTGCAGAGTTTGTCATGCATGTACATGTGGTGTTCCCTTATAGCCTCATACATGTCAAGTGCACCCTCTTGGTGGTGATCCCAAGGTGAGTGCACCCTCTTGGTCATGATCCCAAGGTGAGTATGCAACACTTGGTGACAATACCAAGGTTTCCATGTACAACTTGACTCCATTAGTCTAATTGATGT
>ML813469.1:91166-138957 GCA_009831015.1 Picea engelmannii | reverse complement strand
AGAGAGAGAGAGAGAGAGAGAATAAAGAATCAAGTATTAACCAATATTCCACACTCAAAGAGTGAGTAAATTAAAATAGATATAATCTGCATGAGCCAACTAATGCACCATATTAGTCTTCTAGAGAGATGTGTACATACATTGATAGAAACCTGAATTATTTGTCTCCTTGTCCTAGTTAACTGACCATGCATTAATTAGTTAACTAGTCTAGACAAGAGGAGTGGAGAGAATATCATGCATGCACATGTGGTGCACCCTCCTAGCCTCATGCATGTCAAGTGCATCCTCCTAGTGATGATCCCAAGGTGAGTGCACCCTCTTGGTGATGATCCCAAGATGAACATGCAACACTTGTTGATAATATCGAGGTTTCCATGCAAGACTAGACTCCACTAGTCTAACTGATGTAGAACTGAGTAATGAATGAGTAGGATGTGGTGCCCTCATCTAGGGGAGAATATATTTTACCAGGGGAACCCTCATCATAGAAAAATAAACATAGGATAGGAAATACTAGGTGGGTGTATAATATCTCCAACATGTGGTTGATCCATTAGGCACACTGGTGTGGTCTGTCGACTAGGTGCATTGGTGCTCTAAGTTGACTTAGGATCATCGGTTTTAAAACCTTCACAAAAACCTTCGCCCGCCCACCTCCACTAAACACCTCTATTATAAACATATAAGGGATAAAAAAAATTGGAGGGGGGTTCCATAAAAAACTTCGTTATAAGGTGTTCTCCTTGTAGTGGGAACACTAGTTATTTACAAACAGAACATACAATGACAAGAATTAGGTTAGAAACAAACAAGATGGGCTAAAAGGAAGGAAGAAAACATGACATATACAATGAATTTTTTTTTTTAAAAGTGGGATATAGAAGAAGAAAGGTTCCTGATGGAAAAAATGCATTGCAAAGTCATGCAAAGAATTATACAAGAAGATGAAATAGAAAAAACACACGAAAAGAAAAAAAAATACTACATGGACAACTTCAACAATCAAGAGGAGACCAAAGAGTAAAACTACTTGAAGCTTAACATCCCATGGCATGAAAAATAGGTGATGTCACAACTAAGAACCAATTCACATAGGTTGAGATGTCAAACAAGAGGATCGTGGGAAAGCCTAAGGAGTTGTGGGAGAAAATATTATGTTGTATGGAAATGGAGAGCTAGAAACTAAGTGATACATTCTCCTATGTTGTGCAACATACATAATCAACAAATAGAGAAAAGAATTAGGTAAAATAATGTAATAAACATAAATTAAAAATGATACACATTAAAGTATGATTTCATATTTATTATATCATAAACCTTACCTGGGCTCGAGAACAAATCCAAAATCCAATATAATTCACTCGAAAATGTATCTATAAAATAATTAATATTCTTGTGGCTTTCGATACATGTTAACAATCTCTGCATTCAAATCATTTTCCTAATATGTTAGCTTTCTAACCACAACATTATAAGTCAATACTTGACTATGTTTAGCTCTAGTTTTTCCATTAATAAGAATATGATCATAAGTATCATATTTTGTTCAACTTGCAAGATATATGCTTTCAATATCACTCATAAATGGATCATTGTTGGAGCTACATATACAAGGTTTGCACCAAAAAAATTAAAAAGAAAAAAGAAAAAAAAAAAACATTAAAAAAAACCTTGGGGGAGGAAGAAGGGCATTGATTATGGAAATGTCCCCTCTTCCCCTCCCCCTCTCTCCCTTCCTTCACTCCCTTCCATTCCTGCAAGGCTTCAATGGGTAGGAAGGGTGGGGTGGGGAAGGATAGAGAAGGGAGAGAGGGAGGGAGGGTGAGGTCAAAATAATTGTTTAAGTGACGACATTTATAAGTAGGAGGGGTGTGGACTACGAGGGAGGGGAGAATGATTCAGAGGGAGGGGGTGGTTCCAAAAATTGCATTTAACCCAAAGTTAATTTTAATTATTTATTTATTTAATTTTTTAATGTTTTTTTTTTCGTTTCTTTTTTCTTTTAATTTTATTTTTTTATTTTTTATATTTATTTATTTATTTTATTTTTAATTGAAAATTAATTATTTTAAATTTTTCAAAAAGAAGGAAAGTGGGGATAATTCATAGGATCACCCTATTTTATTTTTTCTTTTATTTATTTATTTTATTTATAATTTTAAAACACTTTTAATTTTTTTTAGCTTTTCATATATATATATATATATGAAAACTCCAAAAATAAATTTAAAAATTTTAAAAACATAAATTAAATAAATAAATGAAAAAATAAAATCCTAAGTGGGAGGGCGATCCTATGACTCACTCCCACTTTTCACTCCTCATCCTTTTGAAAAAATTAAAATATTTTAAAAAAAAATTAGAAATAAAATAAATAAATAAATAAAAATTTTAAAAAAATGAAAAGAAATGAAAAAAAATAAAAATAAACAAATAAATATATTCCATAAAATACTTTAAATTTCTAAAATATTGGAAATAAAAAAATTAGTTGGTTTACACAAAATTAAATAATTATAGGGTGTATAATTTTTTTTTTAATTAAATTAAATTAAATTAAATAAATAAATATATTCCCCTTAGAAAAACTTTAAATCTCTAATATTTTTGGATTAAAAATATATTAAAAATCAAAAAATTTAATTTGTTAAAAAAATTGTAAACAATTATAGGGTGTAGTTTTTTTTTTTTTAATTCATAAATGATGAAGCTTGAAAAAAATGCTAACATTTTAAGTGCTAAATGCTACCTATTGAATATCTCCTCATGTCATTAGTTTCGAATATCAATTTTGTATCACAAAGATTGATGCGAAAACATTTATACGAAGCAAACATTACTCAACTAATGCAGAATGGAGATCTTCATTGGTTTTGTCATTTTGAAGTACATCCCAAGTCATCAAATGTATGCATCGAAGTTATTGTTATTGAAATCAACCATTGAAATCCATAATGAATAAATATATAATAGAGATGTACATTATTTTGAATGCTTGGAGGAAATCAAAAAGTTTATTAAAGATATATATACGAGTACTTTGATGTTGTTGATTCTATTTGGTGGGATTTTTTTTTTTTCAATACTAAAAGTGACATAATTTTAAGCTAATCAAATGGAGAGAGATTTTTGAAAAATCCATTTAGTTGGCCACAAAGTACCAAATGAACATGAAGAAATAAATGTTATTGAACAACAAGAATCTTAAAGTGCTATTAAGTAGTCATAACTAGAGGCAAAAGAAATGGATATTGCATCTAGAAGATCACATGCACAACATGAATCCATGAGAAACCTTTATAGGGGCTTGACACACGATATTAAGGAGGGTTGTTGATTGTGGTTTTAACAATTGAAGATACACATGGTTATCCATTCTGGATTGCAAACATGTTGAAGGCTAGTAAAAAAAATGAATAAATTATAGAAATTGAAGTGCATTAGTTGCAACAGATTCACATCCATTCAAAAGTGTGTACAAACTAGAGATGGAAGTAGTAGAGAAATATATCAAATAAATATAAAAATTAAGGGTTATAATATAAATTGTTGTTGCATTGACATTTTAAAATTAGAGGATATTGACATACTTGTTTATGACTTGCATTTGACAAAGAAAGACACTCTTTGCTTCATGTCTACACAAATTATCAATAGGTCATTAGCAAAAGAAATAGTTGCATAATGGGAGTCTAGTGAACTTAGTTCTAGTTCCAAAAGGATTTTAGCATATAAAATGTTGGGCATAGATGTCGACTCAGATGGTGCACTCATTGATAATAGAGAAGAATATGAGACAAATACATTTTCATCCAATCTTTGATCTAAAGGTAATTTAGAATCTAATGGTGTCTTAGAATTAGAATTAAAGAATGAGTTTCAGTAATTGTATCAAACATTTTATATATATATTATTAAAATGATGCTTGTATGGTAACTCTAAAGGAGTATTTGAACTTACATATGATATTCTATGATGTTATGAATAATTTCTATGTTTCATAGCTTATCTCATTTGTATGGTAACTCTAAAGGATTATTTGAACTTACATATGATATTCCATGATGTTATGAATAATTTCTATGTTTCATAGTTTATCTCATTTGATTATGAATAATCTAACAATATTTCTTAGTTTATTTAATTTGAAATAATACAATAATATTGTGATGAAATAATTTGTGTTTAATTCAATGCAGTTTATATTGTTTTTTATTAATAAATAAAATATTTGAAAGTGATGTTGAATTTTTAAATTATAGGGTGACAATGACATGCCATCATTTATTATTTGACGTTTGGAGTGATAAACTAATCCTAAAGAAGTGGATATTTTAAGGTTGATTTTATGGTTTTGTTTGCAATAATGCTAGGGTTTTTAGGCCACAATGTAAAATATGTTGTAATTATAAGCCCCCAAAAAAGGTGCTACTAGTAGCACCACTTTCCAATTTGGATGTTGATTTTAAGATTTTGGTTGCAATGGTATTAGTTGTTCAGGCCGTGGTTTCAAACAAATTGTAATTTTATCTCCAAAAAAAAGATGTTAATGGTAGCACCACTTTTTGATTCAAGGGTTGATTTCAAGTTTTTTTTAGCAACATTATCAGTTTTTAAGGTCATAGTTACAAAAAGTTGTACTTTAAAGCCTAAAAAAAAAGAATGCTACTATTGACATGACTTTTCAATTTGGGGTTTGATTTTGGTATTTTTGATGCAAAAATATGGATTTCCAAGACTAGAGTTCTCATTTTGAAGTCACAAATCACATCAAATCAATAATTATGTTTTATTGAAACCAATATCTCCAACACATAGATTACAATCTATCTATAACAAGATGTTCAACAAGAAAATGAAATTAATACATAAACATGTATCTATGGGTCCCAATTCTCTTCCCCTCCTCAAGACTTAATTTAAGGTTTAATACCAAATCTCTTTATATATTACATTTAAACATAACCCTAATGATTAATAAAATTAATATTTTGGATAACAAGAACCTTAACCCTAACCCTCATTCCAACACAAATTAGGTTTTTTTTACAAATTTACTCAAAATACGGAGAAAAAAATTCCGTCATAAAACATGGGCATTCCTTGAAAGTTTACTATTGGTAGGATTCCCATGTCCAAAGGGTCTTGAAAATATGGGTGGGTGGCCTTTCGTGCGAAAAAATTGTTTCTATAACTACAAGAAGAAGGTAAACATCAAACTTCTTCTTATTTTTATATGATAAAAAATATTAATATTCAATGCTTTTCCTAGTTATCTTTTAAGTTGATTGAAAAAGCTTTTGAAATGACAAGCATTTTTAATGTGCATGAGTTTAGATAATATTTAAAAAGCTTTTGAAATGACAAGCATTTTTAGATAATATTTAATTCTATAGTATTGACCTTTTAAAGACAACTTTTTAAAATGATTTGAGGTGATCGAGTTCCAAGTATGAAGTTCCATCTCCATAAAGATTTTAATTGGAAACTATTACCACCACTTATATTACTTTTAATAAATAAATCATAACCATGAAAAGAGTACTATTATGTTATTTTTTAAATATTTATTTAGAGAGAAAGGTTCAAAAGTTGAATAATGGGCATCTTTGTCATTCACATATTCAAACCAGCCTTCCACGTGTTATATTTATTTGAATTCTACGTTCTTTGATTCGAGAACCATTGCATGGAATACACGTGGAAATTTGTAGACCATCGCATTTCTTTATTTTCCATAGATTAGTCACGGTAGGTAAACGTCCTCTTCCTTCCACGTATTAATTTGAAGGGAAGTCGAAGCCATGGTTAGGTGACGAAAAATGCACCTAGTCTTGGAATTTGATTTTGTCTCTTTGAAGATGGAGAAAACGTTTCTCGGCGTGATGATCACCAAAGTTGTGATTGTCATGGTTTTTGGTTTCGTTGGGTTCGCAAGTCAATTATTGATAGTTGTAAGTTTATGCAAGTCAGTCAGTCATTCATTCAATTGTAATAGTAATTGTTCTTAAATGCTAAGCCTCTCTTTTTAATATAAATAGAGGGTTTTATCATGTAAGATTGGATGATATATTTAATATATATTGTCTTTTCTTTTGTAGAAGGGTTTTGGTGTTGTACAATGTTTTTTTTTCAATATTTACATGTTATTAAGTTTTAGTTTCGCAAGAAACACTCAACAGTTGCATTATTTGTTGCATTATTTTTAATAGAAGTTAAAAATTATGTTGTAGTTTTTGATAGTTTGGAAGTTTTTTGGTTTTGATAATTGATTATAGAGATTGGCATTTAACGAGATGAGATAGGTTTTTTGAATGAAATCTTTGGTCCGATACCTGGATGCAAGCCCAATTCCAAGTTTTGATGCATTGGAAAAGAGTATCCTCACTGAATCGCCAATTGAATGACTTGGGAATGAAATCATGTGGCTTGGGCCCAAAAGGAGATATTGATAAGGTACACGGGCCATGAACATGACCCTTAATAATGAGGTAGGTCCTTTGAATGGAATATTTGGCCCAAGCATTAGATGGTGGATTTTGGTCGTAAGTCGTCTCAAAGGGGGTCATGCGAGTGGCACCATGATAAGTTGTATTATACCACTATTCTACTAGGGGTAACCACTAAACCCATTGTGATTTTCGTTTAGAATTAAAGAACCTCAAATATTATTCCAACCACTTGTTGATAGCTTTAGTATGACCATCCATCTGGGGGTGATAGGAAGTGCTAAGATGCAATTGAGTTCCCTGGATCTTGAACAATTCTTGCCATAAGTTACTCGTAAAAGTGGGATCACAGTCTGTGACAATAGATTGTGGCATGCCATGTAGTTTGAAGATGTTATCCATGAAGGCTTGAGAAACCATAGAAGCTTTAAAGGGGTGTTGGAGGGAACACAAATGAGCATATTTGGAAAGGAGATCAACCACAACCATGATGATAGATTTATTGTCAGACTTGGGTAACCCCACAATGAAGTCCATATAAATGTATGTTCATACAACATGAGAAATAAGTAAATGTTGTAGTGCACCTAGAGTTTTTATTGTTTCTCCCTTATGTCATTGGCAAAGATTTCATTCAACGAAAAAATTGTGGATGTCCTTCTTCATGCCTTCCCAAAAGAAGCAATGTTTGATCCATTTGTATGGTTTATGAAAGCCAAAATGACATGTTGTTGGAAATGCATGGAGTTCAGATAACATAGTTGATTTAAAATTGTACATATGCCCTTTATAGCAGAGATCATCATTGTGCCAAGTGTAACTCAGAGATGCATGAGAATCATGTTGAAGTAGTTGGATTAGGATTACAATCTTAGGATATACTAACCATTCATTGTAGACTTCATTCACCTGATTGGCAACAATGAAGGAGAGTGAAAAGAGGGACCATTCTTCTTCATATTTTGTAGAGAGAGCATTAACTACCACAATCTCCTTTCCCTTCTTATAAATGATCTCATAATCATAGTCTAACATTTTGGTAACCCATTTCTGTTGTTCATGGTATGAAATCCTTTTCTCCAAAATGTATTTGAGGTTCTGATGATTAGTTTTATTCTAGAAACATTTCCCAAGAAAGTAGGGACATCAGATATCCATAGTGTGCAAAACGACCAACATTTCTTTTTCATACGTGGATTTGCCAAAGTGTCGCTCACAAAGTTGTTTACTGGTAAAGACCAATGTTCTACCTTCTTGCATGAGAAATGTGCCTATGCCTTTTCCCAAGGCATCACATTCCAAATCAAAAGTCTTAGTGAAGTTGGGTAGAGCAAGTACTGGGGTTACTGGGGTTGTACACATAGCATCCTTGAAATAGGGTAGGATATTTGGAAAGGGTTGAGCTTATGGATGTAATTATCAAAAGGAATGTAATGGTTGGGGATAATATCAAATTTTAGCCATAATAGATTTGATCCAATCTATGCTTGAAAAAAGAAATGATTTGACTAAATTGTTGAGACAAGTGGTAGATACTACCCAAATTGAGAGTAAATATTATTACATTAAGAACCTTGATTAGGTTGAAGTGTGCATTTTGTAGCAAGCTGAAATAATAATGGTTGAGTAGGATGGAGTACAACTATTGAGAAAACTGGGATTTTCCTTCTTGAGCATGATGAAATTGTCATTCTTGAGAAGGCTAGAACAATCATTCTTCAATAAAACAAAAATGTAATTCTTTCAAGTAGAGAATGTTGAAGGGATTGTCCAACATCATTAACAATGACGACTCCTCAACACTCCATAAACATGTCATAGCTTAATATAGAATCACAAGTATGATAAAATGAAAATATCATGAATTAATTAGGATTTTGTAGAAAATACAAGTTGTATAATATACAACATGATAGATATGATATATTATTTAATAGTTAGGATTATGCAATAATCTTTAGAACTCTTTTTTTCTTATTTTTTTTTTTGTTATTCAAGAGAAACCCACCAAAAGTTGGTTTTCAAGTTTCTACTATCCACTAAAGGAGTTGAGTTTTGATGTAAGGAATTTATTTTATTTTTTCTCATTTTTTTCAAAGAGGGGTGCCTATCAACAAGTTGGTTTTCAAGCAACCCATTTTCTTTTAATGCCATGTGGAGTTTTCACTAAAAAATTATTGGTTTTTTTCTTTCTTTCTATTTTCCCTTCTCTGAGATGGTCTTTGTTTCTTCCATACTGAAGGTAGGGGAGCCCTCAACATTTAGCTATCTTGAGTTTCCTCATAGTTGTTTTATAATGTTGGAGATTGTAACTATGTTTGCATGAATGTTAGATCCTTATTC
Organism: Picea engelmannii; assembly: GCA_009831015.1. NCBI lineage: Eukaryota > Viridiplantae > Streptophyta > Pinopsida > Pinales > Pinaceae > Picea > Picea engelmannii. The sequence goes on along the minus strand of ML813469.1, from coordinate 130,158 downwards.
AAGTCACGATGAAGGCATTTCTAAAATTTTGAGACCCATTGTATTTTATGTAAACAAAAAAATGGCCACTGCATTGTCCTCATAGATGTATACATTTTCTTCCATTAAAATCAATATAACATTTTTTTTTTGTAAGTAAGATTGTATAAAAAACCTGTCAAAATCAGAGATTACAAAATCCTTCCTTTGTTTTAGGTTGTAAACACTGAGCTGCCCCAAGGGGAAACCAACTCAGTCAGCCAAACAGTTCCAAAGTTTAAGTCTTAAACTACTAAACATAACAAAGTTTCTACTAACATATAACAAAATTTAGGACCCTAAGGGTGGTCAGCTTAACAGTAATAGACACAGATAGTAGCTGATATAGGTGGCATTCATGAGGCAAAAACATAGTTAAACATGTAGCATAATAAAGTGTACACATGTACATATCACGTAGTGGGGCTGTAGTTTGGCCACACATCCATGAAGGAGGCATCGAGTGTCGAGTCCCTGAGAGGATCTGACTCCTCCTCGACTGGTGTCCCTTCCATCTGCATTGCGTCCTCTAGATGGACTGGTGGCACGTTCTCCTCCTAGCCTGGTGTGTCATTCTTCGGAGTCCCTAGTGGGGGGGCTGGTGTCTCAGCACCTGCTGCGTGAGTTTCTCCTGTTGGGGGGTGGTGGGAACCTTGCAATGTTGAGAGAAATTGCAAGAATTGTGATTCTTTTCCATCCATAATCTCGAGGAGAAACCAAAGATCATCCAAGTCCCAACATAGGTCAAAGACCAAGCCTTGCAGTAGTGTAAGGCATGTTTGCAGTTCAAATTTTGGGTCGATACAGGAGTGAGGCCATTTTCGTGAAGCCTGGCTTGCTTCAGGGCTGTCATCCTCAGAATGAGCACCAAGTAGCGGGACCTGAAGCGACTGGGAGGGCGATCGGGCAGGCGAGTTGGGAGGAGCCACTAGAACTAGGTGCGAAGTAGAGGCCGAGTTTCCCAGGGGTCCTGGGTTGAATCCCAACGAGGTCCCCGAGAATTCAAGCCACTCCATCCTGTATGAAAACGACAATGACAGGGGCAGGAGGCTATCGGGAGTATGAGTCGATTGTGCCAAGGAGGAGGATGAGGTAGGCAATGAATAGGAGGAACTGTGGGAGGGTATAGGTGGGGGGCATAGGGACAAATGCGGTCGGCTGGGCTACCATGTCTAACCTCATTTGGACTTCCCTCTCTACCTTGGCATCTCTAAAACACAATGAGGGTGGAAACAACCAGGAGGGAGTGACAACAGGAAAAGGAGTTGTTGGGGAGGAGGTTGAGCTCTGGAGAAATCGAACCAAAGAGAATGAGGCATCCAGAACATATGGTGTAGTTCATAAAACCTGAGGAGTTGGTTCATTCCATTAAACCAACACACGTGCAGAGTAAAATCATAACAATGGCGTTGATCCATCGAAGGGACGACAAGGTAGATAAGGGCACACTGAGAGTAATGGCATCATGTCTCATGCAAGGTCGACTTAAAAGCATTAAGGTGGCGACAGGGGGAGGCACGCGTCTGTCACGTGGTTGACGCCACGGTGGCTCTCTCCCGGTTGCTCCGTTGGACGCGTGGTTCCCACTATCACCCCATCCGGGGAGTTGTCGATGGATAGAGATTTTGTCTGGAATCTCTGAAAGATAGGGTACATATGGTGGGTAGGGGCCTGGCAAAGAAGATCCGGTTCCTCCCTTTTGACACCAATATTGGCTAGATCGTTTGCAATCTAATTTGATTTTCTCCTCACATGGGAGGGGATGAAAGCTTTACTTGGACGGAGAAGAGTTGCAATTGTCCTTAGACCATGAGAAAGTCACCAGCGGGGAAAAATTTTCTATGGATCAACACCGTTCAAGATTTTCCGAAAAAGGTTGAGAATGACTTGAGAGTGTCCTTCCACTATGAGTTTGTTGTAGTTGTGTTCTATGGCTAATTGTGATCCTCTTCTTAGCCCCCATAATTATGCTGCATTGTTTGTGGTGTGGCCTAAATTTCCTACGGTGATGAGAAGGATGTTCCCTGATGATTTTGAAAAACCATCCCAAATCCTATCGCTCCTGGGTTCCCTTTGGAAGCTCCATCAAAGTTTACCTTGATAAAGTCCAGTGGAGGGGGGGACCATTGGGAAGGACTGTCCCCTTGAGGAGAAATACGAGGAGGAGGGAGTAGACTTTGATTTTTGATGAGTTTCTGGTTATTCATGATGCTTTGTTCTTGGGTGGAGCAAGTTAAGTCCACCTCAGACCATTGTTACAAGCTGATTGTTTTTCTTAGGTTGTGATAGATCTGAGTCCACCTGTGATGCCAATTACTCTGGCTATTCCTGAAGATTCATCGATTTCTTTCCTTCCAGAGTTTCCAAAGGATAAAACCAGGGAGTAGTTGCCAGATGTGATTTAAGACCGGTGACTGAAAAGCCACATCTCTCCATTCTTCGATGGTGTTGCTAATGTTATCCCTCTTACTATCTGAAGTGTGCATATTAGTTGCGCAATGATCCCAAAATTTGGTGCTGAAGGGGCAAGTGTTAAGAAGGTGATTCATGGTTTATGCCTCTACCAAGCAAAGAGGGAAAATGGACGGTCCTATAAATCCCCTTTTAGTTAGATTATCCCAGGTGAGAATGCTTCCGTGTGCCACCATCCAAAGGAAGATGTTGATTTTTGGCCAGTGTTTCAGAGACCAGATTTTGCACCAGACTTTCCTTAGGGGAGGGGGATTGAGATTGGCCTTTATGGCGTAGGATTCTTGGATGTTAAAAGTGCCCCTTGGTGAGATTCCCCAGTGTATGATTTCCTCACCTTGCATGAAGGGAATTTTTCGTTCATTGATCATGTTCTGCCAGGGTTGAAGGTCCAGCTGTGCTTCGACGTGTAGGTCTTCTTTGTTGGACTTCAAACACCTCTAGGTGGCATTCGTGGGGTTGTCCCTCTAGTAATCTGCCACTCTTTTCAGTCTTGCTTGAGTAGCTAAGGTGCAAAAGGTAACAACCCATTCTTCTTGCGTTAAAACCGGTAACTATTGCCATGAATCATTCCAGAAGAGGGCAGTCTGACCATTCCAGATTTCCCAAAAAGCATGATGGATGACAAGGTGGTGATTTTGTCTGGCAGTTGTCCATATCAGGGAGCCTGGGCCGGTATCTTTGTTTCAGCGAATGAGCCTTCTTTCTGTTAAGTTGGGAGTTTACTTTCTTCACCAAATCCTGTCCCAGAGGTCCTGGGTTCTCTTCATTCATCTGCATTAGATATTGGCGCTGAGTACTTTATTCAAAATTGAGGGGTCTCTGATTCCCAGACCCCCTTGAAGCTTAAGTCTGCAGAGCTTTTCCCAGCTTATCAATGAAAATTTCTTCCCCGCTTTGAGCCCCTGCCAAAGAAAGTTTCTTTGCAAGGATTTGATGGTGTTGAGGATGAAGTTAGGGGCCACAAGGGATGAGAAAGTATAGACAGGTAGAGATTTCATGACTGATTTGAGAAGGATGAGGCAACTAGGGAGGTTGAGATCTCTATAGGTCCAGGAGGAAAGTCTTTTTGAAAAGGAAGTGAGGAGGCTTTCCCACGAGCTGTTTTTAAGGGCTCTATCTAGGAGGAGGATGTCGAGGTACTTGGACGTAAGGGAGCTTCGAGTGAAACCCAAGATTTCTTAGATGTGGAGCTGAATCGACAAGGGAGTGTTCAAAAAGAATATCTAGGATTTATCCTTGTTGATGTCCATCCCAGAAGCCTCACAGAAGGTGTGGATGATGGATAGGAAAGTGTGGTCCTCATGGACTGTGGGGGAGCCCATCATCAAAGTGTCATCCACAAATTGACTATGTGAGATTCGGGGATTGATGCCATGCAGAGGCAACCCTTTTAACGTCCTATTTGCTACCACAGCCTGAATAGAACAACCGAGACCTTCTGCCAAGATAATTAAGAGGAATGGGTAAAGAGGATCCCCCTTCTTGATTGCTTTGGTGGGGGAGAAAGGGAGAGAAGGAACTCCATTGACAAGGATTGAGAAGAAAGCCGAGGAGGTGAGGTTCAGGATCTAGTCTACCCAAGAGGGGTCGAAACCAAAGGCGAGAAGAATCACACGCATATAGTCCCAACTTAACTTATCAAAAGCTTTGGATAGGTCTAGTTTTAAGAGCATACCTGGAGTATGGGTCTTCTGTAGAGAGTGGATGACTTCATGAGTGAGGATGACGCTGTCAAAGATCTGTCTTCCTTCCACATACCCTGATTTTTCTGGCAAGATGATGAAGGGAAGGATAGGCTTGAGTCACCTTGCTATCACCTTGGTTAGGAGCTTGTAGATGACGTTGCAGAGGGTGATCGATCGAAATTTCTTGGGGTGGCTCACACGCTCTTCTTAGGGTAAGGAAAGTGGCATTGAGGGCCTGGAGGACCTGACCTAAAAGTATGGAATCTTCAATGATCTCCCATACTTCCTCTGTGAGCATTGGCCAACAGTGATGGAAGAAATCTAAAGTGAAGCCATCTGGCCTCGGGGATTTTCCCTTGCGGGTGTCCTGGAGTGCCTGGTCAACTTCTTCTAGCGTGATGGATCATGCCAAGGCCGCATTTTGTTCCTCTGAGATTAAGGAGGGTATGTGTTGTGTGATCTGGGCGATAGCTTGAGTTCTGTCCTTTGGAGGCTCGATCAAGAGGTTTTGATAATAGGTGACCAACTCTTCTTCCAGCTCCTCATGAGTGTGCAGGGTTTTCCCATTTTCTGAGATAAGCTGGGTGATACAATTGGCATGTCTTATTTGGATGGTGGATCTATGGAATAAATTGGTGTTTCTATCGCCCTCTTTGAGCCATTGGATGTGGGACTTTTGTTGATCCGTAGGATCTTTTAATGACTATGGTTGAGTTTTAATTTTGCATGTGTTAATTAACCATTTGAGAAAACTTAATGAAAGAATGAGGAAAGAAGAGGAATTATGACAGCCATATACACATTTGCATATTTGAAATGAAATAATAGACAACAAACCATAACATGCATATTGATAACGGAGTTCGGCACAACTTTGCCTAGGTCTCCGGGCCTTTGTCTCTGTGGGGGAGGCTTCTTTATTTCTATTCAAAAACTCAAAATTACATCGCAGCAGTGCCAATTGGCTACAAGATTGATCTGGTCATGTTCTACCAGATCTCAAGAACCTTGCAAAGAAAACGGTACACAAAACGGATGTCCAAAGCTCCCAAAAATGGCCCGACAGCGTCTGCTCCTCAATAGCTTCCCTGCATAAAAATGGCTTTGGCTTGGCTTCCGTTCAGCATAAATCTGCTTTTTCTGTCCTCCATGGCCTCAAACAGGCCTGGTTTTTATAGATCTGAAGTTGGTTACTCATCTCCAACTTCCTCCCAAAATTTGGGCTCCAAAATGCCCAATATCTCCCAAAAATGGAGAAAATCAATTAAAATCAGGCATTAAATCATTGAAAATCCCAACTTTATAACAAAAACCCACTCTGCATATAAATTTGGGCATTAGCCCCCTAGGCCCGGGCGCGCGCCCCCTTTGGCATGGTCATATGGGCCATGTGGCCAAGCGCTAGCCCATAGGGCTGTGCGCTGGCCGCCATTTCCCTGGCTCCTGGTTCAGTGGCTCTGCATAAATCTGTGGACTAACTATTTAATCGCGCCCTTTTTGTGGATAGGCTCCGGTCCTGTGGGATCCGCCCGAGATCTGGGGGCTGGACCCTATCCATTACACCCACGTTGTTTCAACCCCGTGCTCCAAACATGTGGTCGTATGTGTATGGGTATCGAACCATGGGTTGGGGCTAAGCCCCGACCCTTTTCCCCACCGACAAACCATTCAACCAAACTTAAATATAATACATGTCATATACATAACAAGCACTACCCATGGGCCAGGTGGTTAGCCCGGTCCTGCCAGTCTGTTTCCCATTGAATAGGGCACGGGTTCGACCCCGACCGAGCCATATAAATTTTATACAAAGCCATAAACCAACCACAGGGTGCCACGTGGCAGCCCATGACTGGGCCATGTGGCACATCAACAACCAACCAAAAGTTGCCAAATTTTGGTTGTTGATTCATCCACGTCACCTGCCATGCATCAAATGTCGTATGCCACATCACCTGTCCAGTCACTGCACTGTCAGCTGTTGACGTCATCCCGTGCCACGTGTCACCCTTACAGTGGTGACACGTGTCACCCCTGGATTGGTCCAGTTGTCTGCCCATACCTGTGTTCCATAACCTACCACGTGTCGCCTCTAGAATCTGCCACGTCAGCCTGTATGGATGTACAACCTATAAAGTCAGCATGCCACGTGGCATTGTATGAACTGTACAGTCATCCCCCTTTTTTTTGCCTGTTTGCCTTTTCGGACAGAACACGATATATTTTGCATACAGAGCCCGTTTGACGAAGTAAATATACCACCGGAATCAAGAAGACGAGACGGATGCAATGGAGCTGGTTTCATCTGATTCCGAGCACTTTCATTTTTTAGCATTTTTAAGCCCTGTCAGGCTTCTGGATCTGATTCTGGATCATTTGCCTCCATAATATTTCTTCTTAGGATTTTTTTTCCTCTATCTTTTGACTTATTTCCTCTTCCTATGCCTTGAGGTCTTTAGATAAACCCTTATCCTGGATTTGGCTTTGAACGGTACTCATTTTTTTCATTAGATGTATTTGGGCCTCAAAGATGTTGCCAAAAGTTTGTTTGTTCCAATTTTTTATCTTATGTTTGAAGTTCTTGAGTTTCTGTTGAAACCTGTACATCTTGGAGTCATTAGACACAACCGCCTCCTTCTACTAGGCGTGAGCGTTCTGCTGGAAGTCCGATTGAGTGAGCCAGAAATGCTCTAGTCTAAAGGGTTTTTGCCTTGGAGTTGCTGAGATGTCCAGCCAAAGTTGGATAGGCCAATTATCTGACCCATGGAAATCGAGGATGCTAACTTCCAAAGTTGTACCCTCCAGCATGAGCGAATCCAAGTGAAGGAAATGATCCAGCCTATAGGCTATTTGGTGAGAGCCAGTTCTACGATTTGTCCAGGTAAAGGTGTCATTAGAGGTGTCTGTGTCAACAAGGCCTAAGTTGTCGATTAGGCGTTGAAAGTCCCCCGAGTCTGCTTCAAGATGATGCGTTCCTCCTCTCTTTTCATCCAGATTACAGATCATGTTAAAATCCCCTCCCAGGATCCATCTAGTCCCCTCGGTTAAAGTGGATTGATGCTCCAGGCTTCGTAGGAAGGCCTATTTGTCCCTTGAGTTGGCTGGTCCATAAACATTGGTCAGATATCTTGTCTTATTAGAGCTGATAAGTCGGTAGGCTGCCGAGATGGACCATTTGGTGGTGAAGAAGTTGTCCAAAGTGACCGAGCTTGGGTTCCAAAGGATAGCCAGCCCACCTGCTGCGCCCATGGATGCCATATAAATGTCATGCCCTTGCTTCCAACAGCTGGGGAGGATCTTGTCCATCTCTTCTATGGCGCATTTTGTTTCTTGGAGAAACATTATGTTTGGTTTTTCTGCAATAATCATGTCTTGTAGTAACCTATGTCAGATATTAGATGTATCTGACCTGAGTTAACCATGAAGTGTCCTATCTCCTGGATGAGCTTGTAGACGGATTTCCTCCCTCTTTTCTTTTCAACTTTCTGAGATTTCCATTGTTCTTTTTGCATGTTTTCTTGGATTCCTAAGCCTGCACCGGATCTGGCGGTAGAGCCAGCTGAGGATTTGAGGAATATCTTGTGCACTTTTCTCAGTTGATCTGGGAGGATGGTATAGAGTTTGTGGTGTCTGTAGGCATGTTCCATATGCTCCAGGTCTACTCCTGCAAGGTCTTTCTCATCGAGATCAATTTCTGCGTCCCCGTCTTCTGCTTAGGAGGGGTCCAGGGTTGTAGCTGCGGAGCTCGTTAGAGGAGTGATTTGGGTTTGACCTAAGATTTCCTGTTCTTTCCCTTTCGCCGGATTGTGGGGTATTTTCTCCGAGGGTGGGGCTTGTGAGGCATCCATACCCTCTGGTTGTTTCTATAGAATCTCAAATTGGTTGCTCATGGTCGGCTCCTTAATGGGTTGGGCGGCTGGTCGCCTGCCTCCTTTTCTGCGCTTACTTGTCGCCGGGATGAAAACTTCTTTGTATTTGTTTGCTTTTGGGTTTCCCTCTTTGCTTGGAGTGTTGAGGGGACAGTCCTTGAAGAGGTTCCCATGCTCATGGAATTTTCGACATCTAAACAAAATGTGCCCATAGTCGATGGTTTGCATCCAATCCTCATCCTAGTATTCTAGCACAACAGATCATGGTAGCGGATTTGCAATGTTCAGATAGACACATATGTGTGTGTAGGAGGTATATCTTCGTTGCTTTGTGGATTCCAAATATTTGACATATACTCTGATGGTATTTCCTATGCCCGCCAGGACCTCTTCCAACCAAAACTCCTGCGACAAGGAATAGAGCCTTAACCAGACTGGGGCATGTGCAAAGTCCTCCAATTCAGGGATAAATTTTTCTGTCCAGAATCTTAGAAAGAGGCCCGTCGAATTAAAGAAATACGGACCGTCATCGAAGATGTGATTTTTGTCCTCTAGGCTGTGTAAGATTATGGTGAAAAAACCCTTGGAACCCAGTTGCAGATCAAAGTGGCCTTTGGGCTTCCACCATTGATATATCCATTTTACCAGTTCCTTTTCCATGGGCCAGAGCCCTAAAAATTTTCCGATTAAAGCATAGTCTCTCATGTATTGCTTAATCTAGGGTGTGCTTACAATGTATTTAGGGGCTTGCGGTGCTTGGGGGATGCATTTCCCAGTATCCAAGGTCAGGCCGTGCTTTCCATGACTGGTGCTTTCCCTGAGTCAATGTCCATCTCTCGGTATTTGAATGTACCCTCGGAAATAAGATGTGATCTAAGATCCGAGGGAGGCTTGAAGGTTGGGCGCCTGGATCCTCCTCCATTTTTTCCTTGTGCAGTTGCATCACTATAGGAGGGGCCTCTCATCCCTCCCTCACTCGTAATCATTGTGCCCCTGAGGGGTGGCATGGAGCACCAAGGAAGAAGCAACCCTAACCCTAGTGCCTAGCTCCTCTTGCAAAGACGTAATTCTTCCCAGCTGTCTTCATTTTAGAATTTGTTATGTTTCCACTGGAGATTTGTAAAATCAATATAACATTAAGATCAAATTGGAATACAATTTTTTTGCAACAATAAAGGACATTGGGTCTTCTTGAAGGTTTTTTATGCAACAATGTCCTAATCATAGGACTAATGAATATTGTTGATGAATCAGGATGATGAATACTTTACTTCCATAGCATGGTACACCTTGCTTATATAACTATTTCATGATTTGATTCCCATAACCAACTCTTCATTTTTCATATGCTTTGTCCATCTACAACTTTCTGGAAAATTTGTGTCATGTTGGTTTAGTAACTTGACCAAATTTGTAGTAAGCTCCTAGGAATATATACTACATACATTATTCTTTTAAGGAATAAAAAAAATATGGTTTTTCACTTTTTTTGTTCCTTGATGACTTTCCATTTTCATATAAATTTATAGAACTCTTCAATAATCATTCCTACATGGATAAGTTGAGCGTTTGTTGACTTGCAAAAAATGAGCACTTGTTTTGCAATATATGATGAGATTATGGAATAAGAGAGGTGTGAGGAGTTTATTCTTCCAAGAAATTTCAAAAATACTTACGAACAATATTTCATATAAAATATATCTAAAGATGAGTCATTAAGTAGTTTTCATTTTTGACATGCTAGAGAGTGGTAGCTAGCCTAGACTACCCAACAATGTTTTGATGATAATTTTTTTGGATTGGAGTGATTCCAAAGGGAGACTGAAGTGTATTTCTAGGGATATATCTAGGAGACATAAGTTTTTAAAGTTCATTGAATTGTTATTTCAATATTTCTAAGAAACAAACTTACTAACATAGTCATTTACGATTTCCATCTTGGACTAGAAATTATTGTTTGGACACAACTCTTTCGTTCAATTTCAGTTTGTCATCATTCTAGTGGGAGATGAAAGTAAATCATAAAACTATCTCTACCAAAAACAAATCATATTTTTTTTTGAATTGATATGTCATATATCATGATGAACAACTTGCATAACAAAGTTGTTTACAATTTCCAACTTTGACCATAATTTGTTTTTTGGGTGAAACCCTTTCATCCAATTTTTTATTAACAAGATTCTAGTGGGAGATTAAATTAGATTCATAGTTCTATATTCTCTAGAAACATATTCTAAAAACACTTTGAACTTGAATGTCAAATATTCTGGTGAAGAGTCAAGGATGTATATTTTTAGCAGTGCATATTTTGGGACAAAGAGCCATTATTTCAGGCATAATGTTTTTGTATGATATCAAAATGACGTAATTGAAATTGACATAGAAACTATACTCTGATGATCATATTCCATAGAAATAGGTTTCAAAAATTTCTCCATTTGTTCCCTTAAGTTATAACAATTTCAACTGTGTTTTTATCAAGTTCCTCAATTCAAAATATTGCAGGAAGGATTGGGATTAATTTTATATAGAAGTGTAGAGGATATGGATTTTAGGAACATTGTGAACAACAAAATTTTATTTACCGTGTCATTATTTCTTTTTTACTAGGACGATATGTTATTAGGGTTGGTGTAGGATGGGAAGTGAATTGTAATGATGAAAATATGGCATAAGGTTTTACTTTATTTGGGGCATAAAATGCATTCATTTGATTACCCCATAAATAATTTAAATGTTGAGGATGTTGATAGAACATACCTAGAAAGTTGTCAATTGGTTCTAGTTTAGGTGGTTGGGAGGAATTATTGTTATCCTCCCTTCCCAAGTTCAGTTCCCGCAAGTCTTATGTTGAGATCTTAATGATTATATTGTTGTAATGGCTTTGAGCCCGTTGTTGACCAGCCTTGTGCCTTGGATATTCTAGGATTTACCTTGAGTATCATCCTTTAAATTAGAGGAATAACTCAGTGGTTTTCCCTAGGTAGTGTAACCTGGAAAAATAAAACATACCTAGAAGTAATTGATGTCACTTTCTTAGCCTCCTTCATTTGGAATTTTTTTTATGTTCCTCGTTATTTTTTTATTTGGAAATGATGATCATTAGCTCATGTAATGATTCTTCCAAGTATATTAACTTAACCAAAAACATTTTGAACATCAATACAATGGTTTAGTATCCACTAATATTCCAACCAAACATATTTTAAGCATAAGATACAAACTATATTGCTATATATTGCTATATAGGGTATTGAATGGAAGCTTGAAATGTAGGTGGAAAGAATGCATTCTTAGGGTAATAGAGATAGTTTGATGACAAAAAATGATTTGCATGGAATTATTTATAGAAATGACATATAGGTTGAAATATGATAACACACATAATGAAATTCAAAACTATGGAAACAACAAATAACTCTTTGGAAAACTAGTATTTGGAAACATAAGGTAATAACAAATGATTCCATAGAAAGAAAATATAGAACCATTATCTATAAATAGGTACCCATGTTCATCTTACACATATGTGCATGTAATTGATCATATGAGCTATATTAGGATGTCAATATTTTATTCATAGTGAGGCAAGTGAAATTCATGCAAGATTAGTTAACCCAATTATCTTTCTTTCTTAAAGAAAAAAGAGCATTATCAAGGAATGCAATGTGAAATAGAGTGAGGTGGAGTGAATAGTTGCTACTAAACCAAAATTTGGATTATGCCTGCTTATTATTAGTCATAGGAACAAAATATGAATGACATGGATGGACATAAGAAAGATAACTCACTCATAGAGAAAAAATATCACTCAAAGGTTGAAAGTATTCATAGTACTGCATAACCAAACCAATGAAAGAGACGTTCTTCCCTAATTTTTTTTCTTCTTTTTTCCATATCCTCCTATGAATGTATTGCTTCTCCCTTTTATAGTGAAATCCCCATTTAGTTGTTCTTTTTTCCTTGAATAGTTTAGCACTTCCCTAGTAATCATATCAAAAAGTGGTGAGATAAAATATTGCAACAATACAGGATATTGAATCCCAAAGGAACACACTTAAAGTTATTGGGAGATGTGTTTGTAGTTAGATCCAAAAGGCACACTTGACGAAAATCCACTACCATCCCAATTAAGTATATTTCAAGAGGAACTTATACCATGTCGTGAAACTCACTGGGAGCGTTGCACATTTTTCCAACAATCTCCCCTTCAACATTACCCGAGTGAGTTTTGAACCCACAACCCCGCTTTGATACCACTTTTTGGGAGAAGAGTTGGACCTATTAGATCCAAAAGGAACACTTAATGTAAATCCCCTACCATCCCAATTAATATCTGTCAAGAGGTTTTTAGACCATGTCATGAAACTATCAAGGAGATATGAACATTTTTCCAACAAAATTATCAAATAGGGAAGTGTAAGCTTGTCATGTGTTGTGCATTGCATATGAAACCATAAAGGATTTAAATGCTACTAAAAAGTGTTTTCTTTGAATCTATGAATGTTATGGAATATTGATTCAATTTTAGTGAGTACTTTAATCTAGAAAGAGTGTCTAGTGTTATGTAGCTTAAGTCATCGAGGGCATAAAATGTCCTCTTAGATCTTCAAGATTAATATTGCATAATACCTTCACATCTCAAAACTAAATTTAATTGATGAAATTAAAGATCCATTAAACAATAATGAAATTCTATTATTTATTGAAAGAAAGTAAATATACACTAAAACTTGATGTTCCTTCACATTCATTCCTTAAACAACCACATGACCATGGCATGTTGGCAGAGGAATCCGCAAGTAGTTGTAGCTATGGAAATAATGCAAAATGAATTATTCAACCATGGAACATGTATCCATATAATCCATGGATTCATGAACACATGCACCTACAAAATAAAATAAAAATAGAAAGGAGCATACAACAAAACAATGAAAGAAAGATACAACCATTAAGAAAATAAATAACAATCAATCTAGTATTTTGGAAAAAGGGATTAAACCACCCGTTGTATCTTTAGAGTGGACCCTTACTCTAAAGTGGGAAAAGTGTTGAATCCATGAAGCAAAAGTTTTATTCACAAAAATAAAATGGAAAAATAAGGTATGATCTTACATTAGTCAAGGAATTCAAATTACAATGTCAAAATGTAGGAAGACAAATCCTATCTCTTCCTGGTATGATTGGTAACCTATCCTAGGATACACAAATTAATTTAAATGCAAATGTGATCTCAAAGATCCCCTAGAGTAGAACCCATAAAATCTATGTCTCTCTCCAACAAGATTCATACGAATCAATGATTTGTTTTTTACCATTTTGAATCATTTGGCCAACTAATTTGAGTTATATAATTTATTGACTTGCTACATGGATACTTTGAGTTATTTTCCATCATTCTTACCATGCCACAAGGTGAGAGTGACATTTAAAACCATTGTAATGCTGGACTATAGTATTTTGTAATAACTCTTACCTATATGACACATTTCATAGATTCACCAATCCATTCGTTGAGATAATTTGAAATTATATAACACATGCATACATAATTTGTTAGCACAAATTTACTAATAACAATCAAAAAGAGGGTACATGTATGGATTCATCATCATTTTATAGAAAATATTTTGATAGCATACAATTCAAGAAAAACACTTCGTAGGAGGGTACAGAGTTGGATTCATCAACAAAACATAATTCATCTACAACATTTGGTAGAAGGCTATCGAATCATATTTGTAGTAGAAATAATTCATCAACATATTATTCTGCAACATATGGAAGTAACACATTTGGATTTAATTACTCTTGAAACCCAAATATTTTGTTAATCTGATCTCATAATTATACCTAACACATCAATTTATAAGCAAATAGTAGATGAATTTAAATGACTAATAAATGATAACTATGGCAATAATTTGGATATAAAAATAAATATGTGAAGGTCTTATGGAAGAAAAAATATTCAATAAAGGATGAGAACAAGTATGCAATTAAGTATGCAATTAAGTGGTTCATCAACCTTGACTGAAAATGTGGTAATAATCCATCAATTGTAGAGGCCCAACATGTAGGTATTTAATGGGCCTCTCACCATCCAAAATTTAAAACCATTGATACATGTGTTTCATTTACTTCAATTTCAAATCTCAAACTCTAATTTATAAAACCACCTCTTGGGGATCTACAAACTGCTTACCACCCTTGTTTTAAACCACTATTTTGTGTACCCATATTGTGGTGTCTTCTCAAACATGTGATGTGCATCTAATAATTGTGGGGGTTGAATGTTGGAAAATTTAAAAATACCCCTCACTCTCTACAATGGGGATGACCTTTACACGTGGTACTCCATCCATTATGAAGCTTGAAATATGGTTCCTAAAACCACTACCTAAGGCTCTGCAATAATTCTTACCACTTCTCCAAAGCCACTATGATGCTTACATCATATTTTATAACCTCAAATTGTAGGTTCCACCTGTCATCTCCATCCAAGTTGGCATCATTCTTCCACATCAACACATCAACTTGTGGGGTCTTTTTCAATAATCCCATAGCCACCAAATTTTATTAATTTCTTTTATCACAGTTTCCTTAAGGGATTGAGCCCCTAAAATCACCCAAATCCAATGCTAGGAATTTAGCTATATCAATAGTATTTTGACAACTGTAACCCCTGTGGATTTCATCATGGCCTTACTAAATCGACCTTTAGAAAATTAATTTTATCTCCAAATAAATTTTCGTAAAAATTGGTGCGTGTGTGTCACACACACATACCAAGCCGACCTCTCTATCTAATAATTTTAACCTCCAAGGATTCCATGTCGATCCATATACTCTACCAAAACACCTTATGGGAATTTCAAAGTCATTAATTTCTCTGTCATGGGATTTATGAAATTTCTTTCATTGTCATTTTATCAAACATGTGGCATGTAACTACATTTTCCCTAAGTCACCATTCATACCTTTTATTGTCATTTTATCAAACATGTGGCATGTAACTACATTTTCCCTAAATCACCATTCATACCTTTTATCAAACATTTGCATGTAGATGGTAATTTATTCCTATAGAGTCTGAGTGTTGTCCCATACAACCCTAAATTTGTAATCATTATCCCTGATATCATACTAAACACACCTATTCACCTTTGTACACCAATTGAGGTGTCAGGGTACACAAAAACAGTCCAATCACAACATGCATGCTAATATTGAATTAATGAAATCATATGAAAATAATTCAATTTATGAACATGCATATAAATACAAGCTATCTATTGAAACACATTTGATACAAAATAATTTAAATCCATCTAGCAAAACCAAACCATAAAATAATGAATCATTCATACATAGGTTAAAATAACAATATTTGCATATTAATAAACAACTAAAAATATTTATTTTTCTAAGAATTAATCACTTATCCATCAAGTGGTTGTAGAAAAAGAACATTCCACCCAACCATAAGTTTTTAGTCACATATAAACTCTCTATAATAGAGGCCACCTTGAGATGATTCTATAAATCCATAAGGGTGAAATCCTATAGATTAGCTCTAGTTTCTCTCACTCACCCCAGTTCCTAGAATTTACAGGTAAATATAAATAACACTAAAACCATCCCAATTTAACAAACCCTTTTCCCCTCTTAGCCTACACTACATCATTAATAGGATCCACTTCTTTGATAAATACTCCCTCGGGATATCCCAATTCCCTATAGTGATCCAACATAAGTTGGCCCAAAGAATTTCTGTTGTTTGGATCCACGTATCTTAGTTTGGTAAACTAAATTCCTCTATATCCCAACCATCGTCGATATCCCATTCATGGTTTTCATAAAGTTTCATGGTAGTAATTTCTCATAAGTTCTTGGTAGTAATTCTATGGTAATCCCTAGTTTAAAGAAGAAAACTGTAAGAAATAATGAATTGGAATAAACAAGAATCCCCTTGCATGCCAAAAATAATAGATTATATTTCATGCAAAGGAGATAACATGTTCCTATGTTAGAATTCCATGTACATATCACTTTTGGAACAACAATCTCACAATTTAGAATAATTTAATAAAACAAAAGTAATGGTTACAGAGTTTACGATAAAGGAATAGGAAACAATAAAATAATTATATTTTTTTAGATCTTTAATCCCTTTTTTTCTCTCTCATGGATTCATATCTTTTTTTTTTTAGTCATAGTGTATTTATATTATATATCAATGTATATATTTACAAAGTCGAATATGTATGACTTAGATTCATTTCATAATTACATATGCATTCATAATCTAGGGGTCAAACCGAGAGTATTACAAATATAAATTTTACTTTGAGGTTTGGTGTACTAGCAAAGGAAATCCTCACCCATGCCATACTTTAGCACCAAAATATAATGTTTTTGTCCCTACATGAACTACTTCTATGGAACATGGACTGTTCATGAGGTCCCAAACCATGAGAGAGACCCTTTAATGGGAAATAAACTCAATTTCAAGGTTTGAAACTCTAGAGAAGGGTATTCTTACCCAAGATATACATTGGGGCCAACATCTAGGGGCTTAGGCATTGCAAACTGCTTTGAGGGCATGGTGTGGGGTCAAAAGCCAAGGTCTTATGTACTACATGTTGTTTTTAGTGCTTTTGTTCTATGAATAGGGGCCCTACCAGAATACATGCACTTTGGCAAGAATCATTATCGCACAAGTTCCATACAAACCTATTTCCAGGGTTCAACATATGAAGGATAGACATTCTAACCTATGATAGATTTTAAAGAAAAAAATAAAGGGTTTATGCCATAAATATTTATTCTATAGCTTGAGGTCCATGCATAATTCCCTATATAATAACAGGGCTTTTAGAAGGAATATTTGTACCATGAGTGACATATAAGATAATTTATGAGATTTGGGCCATTGAGGGCACCCCTCTTGGGATAGGACAAACTTTAAATCTAAACTCTATAGGCTTCCCTAAACATTCTTGGTATGGCTATTTGGTCATGCACAAGGTATCATACCATGACATAAGTCCTATAAAAGGATTATTTGGCAAACAAATGACATATGAGATGCATATCATTCAAATTTCATTCGTTAGGTAGATTAGAGATGGGTTTGTGGCCTAAGATGTGGTTTAGGGACAAATTTGAATGACTTTGAGATAAAACATTACTCTTATGTCTCCTACGAAATACACAACAACCCATACCACAATACAAACCCTTGTTTAGGGCATTCTTGAGTCAAGCGAGAAATATAAGCCTCTATACAATGTTGGTAAGAATATACAAGGCTTAATTGTATGTGGTAAACATGTTAATCTATGATTGTAATGAAATGATATGAACACGTACCACACAAGGTAGTTTACTTGTACTTTTAGATATCACATATAAAAGGTGTGTGCTATTTGAATTCTTACTTCAAGAAGGAATGTGTTTTAATTAACATGTATGCATTATATTTAAATAATATAATTGCATTATTGAAATTTGACAAGTCTATTTAGTTAGTTAGTGTAGTTAGTTTGATTTTAGGTTCATCTTGATGAACCTAATGACTCAAATTGTATAAATTATTTTCTTTGAAATCTTTTTCAATACCTTTAATTTCAACCATATTCTTAAATATGCAAAACGTATTCTTCTATAATGACATTGTAGAATTGTAGAAAATTATAGTATAAAATTTGTATATTTTAAATTTATATATATTTTTATTATAGAAAAATGATATTTTTCTATTTATTTTATTTTATTGGTGATAGATGTTGTAATTCCAAAATTTGTGTGCCTTTCATTTTTGGAGGGGAATTTTACTTGCAATTTTCCTTTGGATAAGTCCATGTGTTATGAGGGGAATTCCTATGCTATTGAAACCATACATG
Source organism: Picea engelmannii (assembly GCA_009831015.1). Classification (NCBI taxonomy): domain Eukaryota; kingdom Viridiplantae; phylum Streptophyta; class Pinopsida; order Pinales; family Pinaceae; genus Picea; species Picea engelmannii. The sequence goes on along the minus strand of ML813469.1, from coordinate 112,200 downwards.
ACTCACACTTGAGATCATCTAACAAAAATGAATCCATGAAGAAAAATCTAATTTCCACAACAAATAATGGTCAAGTTCGCGAAGTGTATAGAAGGGGAAGACATTGGAAGATGTATAAGTTGTTGTGGCACTTGGGATAGAGTTGATGGTTGTAAGATCTCTTTCCTTATTTTTTTGGGAGAAATTTTATTCCAACCATGGTGAATATTTATTCAGAGCCTTAGAGATGTATTTTATGATGTTCATGGATAGAACAAGTCATAGGTCACATTCTTTGATTTTCTTGAAGTTTTAGGTTTAATGACCAATGCTTGGCTAATACTTTTAAAAATCCAATTCAATAATATAAATCACAAAGAGCCCATCCTTTTCCCTCCAAAGTATAAAGTAGGCCAAGACATGGGATTTAGAGATTTCATCCTCTATCCTCTACATTACTAAGGATGTGGGCCAAGGTCTTGAGGTATGAGGAGTCCAACCCCAACCTTTAGACATAAAATGAAAGACAAAGCAATGGAAATGGTGAGATGTAGCTCACATGTGAGATACTACTCACACTGGACACTTCCCACACTCAACCTACTCATTCATCAATCTAGCATCAAATACATTTATAGGAATACAATGCAGTTCAACAATTTGAATAGATTCCTACAAAATAGGATCTGAAGAATAATTAGGGAAGTCAATCCTAATGAGACAATAACAATTTACACTAATACATAACAAATCCTAATAATAAATATTTCTATAATTTCTCCATTATTTAGCTAACACTCCCCATTAATGGAGAAATGTGTTCTCTACCACACCTAATTGATTCCTAAATATTTCAAACTTTGTCTTTCCAAGAGGCTTAGTGAATATGTTAGCCATATTTTCATTTGTATTGCAATAAATTATATCAAAATCCTTTAAATGCATATTTTCCCTCACAAAATGATGTTGGGTCTCATTGTGATTCGATCTAGTATGATACACAAGATTTTTGTCTAGTTTGATGGAGCTTTGATTATCACATTTGATAACCATTGACATTTTTTGTTCTTCTCCCACATCTTCAAGAATTCGAATCAACCAAATTGCATCTCAAGTATCACTGTACAACTCTTTGTACTCATCTTCAGCTGATGACAAAGAAACAATTGGTTGTTTCTTGTTGCTACATGACACCATCCCCAATCCAATGTTGAATGCATATCTTGTGGTTGATTTTATGCCATCAATATTTCTGACCCAATTTTAATCAAAATAAATTATCAACTCAACATAAAACTCATTAGTATATTTAATACCAAAATTAGCAGTCCCTTTCAAATATCTAAGTACTCTCTTTGTTGCTATCCAGTGGATTTCATGAGGCTTGGCCATGGATTGACTCAACATTCTAACTGGAAATGCTATATCTAGACTAATTGAAGTGAGATAGTTCAGACTTCCCACCAACGGATGATACAGTGTACCATCCACCTCTTTAGAACCATCATCACTATAGAGTTTAGCATTATATTATAAAGGAATTGTCAATTCCCTACATTGATTCATATTGAACCTTTTAAATAGATCCCTTGTATATTTTATTTGTGTGACTAGTGTATGACCAAGTTCTCTCCATATTTCAAGACCTAAGCAATAATGCAACTCACCAAGGTATCTCATCTAAAAGCAAATTGACAACTATTTTTTAATTTCATCAATCAACTGATATGCATTGTGTGTTATAATAAGATCATCAACATAAAAGCAAATCAAATAAACATGCCCCTTATGAGCTAACTTGATATACATGTCATAATCACTCTTACTTTTCATAAAACCTTTCTGAAGAAAGAAAGAGTCAATCTTCACATACAAAGATCTTGGTGCCTGTTTTAGTCCATATAAAGATTTCTTTAACTTACAAACAAGATGTTCTTAACCCTTTTTTACAAATACTTATGGATAAACAAGATATACTTCTTCCCTTAATTTCACCAATAAATTCACTTGATAGCTTTTGCATCTAGTTTTCTCCTATCCTCTTTAGGAACATGAGAAAATTATTTTCTTCCAAATATCCTTAAATGGCTTACTGTTGGTTTATAACCATAAAGAGCTTGAAAAGGAGTTTTATGATGAAAAAGTTTAGTCAGGATTTTGTTTTTTAAATAAACAACAGTACTGATAATGTTATCCCAAAATCCATTAGTAATATTTTTACCTTTTATCATGCTCAGTGCACATTCCACTAAGGTTCTATTCTTTCTCTTAGCTACTCGATTCTATTGTGGAGTATGTGACACTGCATATTTTTGTACAATTCCATGGAATTTGCAATACTTGATGAATGCACATGATGTATACTGTCCCCCTTGATCAGATCAGAGGATATTGATGTATTTTCAAGTTTTCTTCTCAACCATATTTTAAAACACTTTAAAGTATTCAAATACATCACTTTTCTTTCTCAAAAAATAAAACCCGTGTATATTTTGTGTAATCATCAATAAAAATCAATAAATAATATGCTACACCAAGTGATCTTGTCTGCATAGGACCACACACATTTGTATGCACAAGTTCAAGAATATTTATTTTTCTTTTATCTATATGAGTAGGGAATTCTTTCCTATGCATATTCCCTAATGCACACCCTTCACATGCAGAGTATTCATTCTTAAGAAATGAAAGTCCTTCCACCAATCCTTGTTTTTGAATTAATAACAAATCATGATAGTTAAGATGTCCATATCTTTGGTTCCATAAAACTTATGTTGTCATGGTTGTGGATGTCAACGCTTGATGACTCTTTTTATTCACATAAATCTTGTATAAACCTACAAATATGGCTCCTATTGCAATAATATTGTAATGATATTGCATATATTTTACCACACAATGTGACTTTAAAATTTCTACCTTCAAATCTTGATCTATTATGGTAGAAACTGAGATTAAGTTATTCTTTATACCAAGCACATACATCACATTTTGAATATTTTTAACAAACCCATTCAATGGTAATGTCATAGATACATCACCGTATCCTTCAATTTGATGTGAGTGATCATCCCCAATATATATATTTACACCATCATTTGTTTCATGATAATTTTCAAACTAATCCTTGTTATAGGACATATGTATGGAGGCACCAGAATCAACAAATTATGCATTTGATTCATATGTTTTAGTGGGAAAGGAAACATCTGTGATATTTTTTAAGTCATCAATTATTGTTTCTCCTCCATCAGAAAAATGACCAATATGCATTATGTTTCTATGTTTGGATTTATGATACTTCCTTTTAAATAAATCTCTAGAATAGTGTCCAAACTTGCCACAGTAAGAACATGCATCATTCCTTTTAACATTAGCATCAAACTTTGGTGGTTTCATACCTTTTTGTGGCTTTGCATGTGGTGGTTTTTCATAGGTGGCTTTCCATGTGGTGGATTACTTCCATTATTTATTTCCCATGGATTTCTTGTGGATGGTGGCTTCTATTTTGCCATCAATGCTAGATAAAAAAATTGAGACTTTTGATTAAGGTTCTTTCATTTCTCTTCCTCCTGCATAAGTATACCTTCAAAATCTTCAAAAGTAGGAGCCTTCTCCCTTCCTACAAGACCTATGATAAACATTTGATACTATTCTAGCATACCATTTAAAGTTATAGTGACTAAATCAGTGCTAGATATTTTTTCACCTATATTACCAAGTTTATCTTTAATATCTTTGATTTTTGAAATGAAATCACTGATACTTTCATTTCCCTCCATCTTAATATAAAGAAGCTTACTCTTCAAAGACATGACTTGATTTGTGTTCTTCGATTCATAAAAATCTTTGAGTGTTTTCCATGTCTCATTGGATGTATTATAGCCTTTGATATGAGGTATGGTGCTATGTTTTATAGACATTCTTAGTGGAACTCTTTCTTTAGTCTCTTGTTTCTCCCAATCTTGAATTGATGCAGTTATAGCTCTTGTGGCGACATCTGGCTAAACTTCATATCCACATGCTATTGTCTAGACATTATACCCTTCCATTAATGTCTACATTTTGAATTTCCAATTCATATAATTTGCACCATCTAACTTGGTTATTTCGTTTAAATAGGATTCTTCCAAAGGGTTAGCCAAAATTATGATCACAACTTAAAATCAAACAAATTATCTGCAAACAAAAAATACCTTCCTTGTTGGATGTTGCAACAATTCCTCCTTGGTAGAATTCTTTTCCGTGCACCTTGACATGCACTACTAACCATGAACAATATCCACACATAGTCCACACCTATTTTACCCATGCAGCTCCAAAATACACACTACTACAAACTTAACACTCCACCACGCTGCTGCAAACTCCACACAGAAAATGCATCAATCTCGCATGCTTCACGCTCCATGCGGAAAACAATCTCTTAGGATTCTTTTAATGGGTTATGCAAGCCAAAATATGGCGCTAGGACCATTGTAGTATTCGATGAAGAGATTCACGAGATGATCTCCTTTCAATGGATGGGTGGGATTCGATCCTAGACATGCAGATCAAAGAAGAGAAGGTCAAATTCATTGTGGACAAATATAAAGCTACATGGGATGTTGGAGTTGGAGAGAGTGTGTATGTCCTTCAATGTGCCTCTCTTCATAGACCTTGTCTTCCAGGGAGTAGTCCCTTCACACAGCTACAACCAGACTTAGATGGTTGCAAACAAACCAAAGCAACATCTCACATTCCATATGGTGGCTACTGGACCTCTTCAACAATAAAACAATGGCATATATATTTAACAATGATCTCCCACATGCACCCGATCTATTGTACGCACAAAAAATAACTTCACGTCCCTCTTTGAACAACCTAGCTCTAATACCAAGAAAAAATGAAAGACAAAGTAATGGAAGTGGTGATATGCAACTCACATGTGAGATGTTGCTCACACTGGAGAAACAATAACAATGTTTAATAATACATAACAAAGCCTATTAATAGTTATTTCTAGAATTTCTCTATTATTTCACTAACACTTTCCACATAACTGAAATGATTTTTAAGGTGGGACCAAGCCATTTATAAAATCTAGTGTTAGCAGGATGAATGGGTGGAGGAAAAACATGGTAGAACATGGAGCATGGAAAAGGAGAAGTGTTACCTGCTCCCCTTTGCATTCCACCTCAAAGCACAATCTTCCCATGGGGTATCCACTTAGTGAACCTATGACATAGCATGTGAGTTCATGGGACATTAAAGAATACCCCTAATTTCACTATATATTGAAAAATACCTCCCAAAATATTTTTTTTGGACCCCCTCCCAATACATATTTCCAATAAAAAAAGCCCTATTTTTATCAAATGCCCCTTTTTATACCCCCAATACATATAAATCCCCTTGTATTCCACATCCCCCCCAATACCTACAATATATTAACCCTATCTTTCACAATTTTAAAACCCCCTTTATGAATGAACGTGATAATATATTGGTCAACATGGTGAATCCCCTATGATTCTTCGTAGATATTAGGAGTTCTTCTCTTTATTCACTTATCTCCCTATCTACTTATTATATGTCATTATTGAAAATATATATTAAGAGTTTACCATGGGCCATTTAAGGTCCTAGACTTATCTCTATGTCACTATAGACCTCGCTAACTCTTTAATAGAGAGCCAACATGAAAATAATAGATAAATGTTGCAATTACAAAAATAATTATATTCATTTATTAAATATTAGATAAGGGTCCTTAGACACTAGATTGATCATAGGGAGATTTAGGAACTTGATTTGTTCACTTCCTACAGGAGAGGGAGATGAACTTTAGTTAACTGGAAGCAATTAAAAAAACACACTCGACAAAATGGTGGAACCACTCTATCCCAAATACAAGATCGTTGAACACATGCCTAATATAGATGTAATGAGGGTGATAAAAGGGAAAGAAAAAGATACTTGTAACATCTCCTCACTCTTCCCTCCACACCAAACAAAATGGCACCATGGGATGACAAGTCTATAGTTGGTGACTACTTAACACTTGTCATCAAGAAAAATAATGAAAATTCATTGCATGGGTATTTAGAGGCTATATCTACTAGCCCACTCCAAAACAAAAAAGAACTTATCGATTGTTCATGATGTCTTTTGGAGCAGATTTTGGGAGTTAGTTAGCCTTTTGATGAAAGAAATAAATTGGACTATCTCCACAAAATATTGGTAGTTGCAACCAACTCCAACTTATTTCTGGGAATTTTGGCCTTCTCGAAGGTAGGAGATAAAAGGATTATAGATGAAGGGTTATTTTTAACAATTATGTTATTGAAATTATTGGGTTCATTAGTTTATTCAAATCGACCATGTTGTGAAGAAAAACAAGTGAAATTAGTCTTGCATTGCAGTAAGAGAGTAATTCAATATTCCATAAATCAAGAGAGAGATCAAGCACTCAAAGAGAGTAGCAAAGTCGTGTTTGTAAAAGAACTAGAACCGACAAAATGAAATTTTGTCTCTCATACAAATAAACTCGATAACAACATGCTAAATTATTCACACATCTAATATCCAAATAAAAACCCATGAATGCGGGGATACCCAACAAACATAACAACATTCAAATTAACATTTTACATAGTCGAATTTAACCATAAGAAAATATAGAAAACATAGAAAACACTTATTTTTCTATGAAGAACCAATAGGTTGTGTACATGGGGCGTTCCTCCCATCCATAGGCTTATTGTTCCAAATATCAATAGAAATTCACCCCTGAGTTGAGGCTATGAGTCCACAAGGAGGTTTGTTCCTCTTGGTTGTCCAATGTCCATATTTAGTAGCCCAAAATCTAGGTTCTACTCCAATAGTAGTTCCAATCCACTAAATTTCTTCCCCACAACCTACACAACCCAAGGAATGGGATCCCTCTTCACTGCACACAATCCCTCGGTCCTTCATAATTCCCTCCATGGATTCAGTGCACTAAATTGTCTAGGGATATCACAGTTGGGGACTCCAAGAACTCTTAGTTGCTCCAAGAGTTCTCACAATATCCTTCACAAGGCTCTTGAGCCATTCCTCAATAAGAAATGTAACTTACAAGCATACAACCTTCATTACTAGCATACAACCCAACTTTGAGCATAAAAATCAACTCTCTCATGGTTATTCTCAACCATACCATGGATGGTGCTCTTTTTCCAACACCCAACTTTTCCTTTTTCTCTCCAAAATCGACAAGTAAAAATTGATCCAAAAAGGCACTCAAAAATTTCCTTTTCTTCTAATGAAAGCTTGAATTTCACTTCTTCCAAAAATTAGTTTTACTTATCCCCTTTTTTCATAAATTTGGTGAGTTATCCTTTCCCACCTACCACTCTTACATCACTTAAATATCTCTCTTGAAATTTCAAAGGAAATAAACTTTAATATGAAAATAGCTTGGATTAAGAGAAATGGGTAACCCCTTGGACCCCCCTTTAGCCCCCTCTCTTCTGGAATCATATCCTCATGTCGTTATTGTCCCAATTTTAATGCAAATAGTGATTATTATTTCCACTAATGATCTCACTTTATAATTCACATAGTTCGACCCTCACCCATATTAATCAGTACACACAATTGATTAGGGTTCAACATCTTTTGACTATTGTTGATTGGTTTGTTGGGCATTGAAGGAAAAATTGGATATTTCCATTATGTAATTGTTAGAAGAGGGAGACATCCATTCAAGTGATATAGAAGGAGATCCATTACTCTATGCACATGAAAGGATTTTTTTCTATATTTAATAGCCGTTTTAAAAGTCGAAAATTCCTAGAGTAGGAGGAGACGATAAGCTTTCTAGTTGAAGTCCATAGCAATATAATACCCGCTAACTAATAATGGAGAAAATGAATTTCATTTAAGAATGTATTCCGAGATGAACATAGTTAGTTGTGTATCCTCCCTTAGAAGAAACAATAGAAGGCATTCTTGATATTTCTTGGTTTGAATTGATAGCAAATTAGAAGAAGGAATATTCATGTAACCTTTTAGTCATTGGCACATGCATACAAGATCTAACTAAGCTCATTGTAACTACATTTTTCTAACATAAGATTTGTGAAACCATTACAACAATATACTCATGAAGCGTTCAACATATCACATATGGGAATTGAACCTGGATGGGGAGGATAACAATCATTCCTCCCAATTAACACTAGTATATGTATACTTTGACTAATAAATAAATGTATATCTCTTTTTATCTCTATATAAAGTTAATTCAAATGATTAAACTTATGATATCTAAATTATCATAGAAAATTATATTACAAAAACAAATAACAAAAACAATTTTTTTATACAACTACATAAATATGAAATATTTAATAAATAACTTGTACATGATTATGATTTAATTATGAAATATTTGGTTTGAAGTATTTTAAATAGTATCAATTCCGTCAAAGTCACATTCCCTTTATGGGAATGTACTATTATCCCTACCATAGGCATAGAGGGACTATAGCGATCGATAAATCGTTGACCTGGCATTAGCTTGTGCGTTGACCAGAAATGTTTCCCTATTGTCTATTGTTGGAACAAGGGAAGTGAAAATATCGATTTTTATATAATAAAAAGTATCATGTTTGTCAAGATCTAATTGGACAATGGATTTGAGGTCTTATTTCCGCCTTCGTTATTCCCAATGTAAAATATGTTTTCATTTCCAAAGTATTTGGTAGTATATGGTCTTTTTGAATCATAAATTTTGTTTTGCATTCGTGGAACATGGATTAATGCTAGCATTAGTTCGATTTTTTCCCTTAGCATTTTCTTCTAGGTGGAATACATTCTCCATGATATTGCTATGTCTGATTTTTGCTTTATTGTTGCGTGCTTCGAGAGAACAGTCCTGCCACGCTGCATCTTTTCTTAAATGTTTGCACAGGCCTATGCCCTTCGATGGTCCTTACTGTGTTAACTGTTTACCTAAGAGATCTACCAGTCTTAAATGTTTATTGTACAGATGCCTTGCAATACCGTTTTGTTCATGCTCGACATCCCTACTCTTGTGTTCCATCCTTGTTCGTTGTTTCGTTCCATGATTTTGGTTCTTCTTTGATTCAACTTTGCAAAGTTGAGGTCCTGCACTTGCAGTTCGATCTCTTCGTGGTTGTTCACTGGTTTGTTGTTCTTCAACTTTGCAAGTTGTTGCACCTGTTGTTGCAGTTTGCATTTTTTTTGGCGTTGAGGTCTTCTCATCCTTTGTTGACAGGTAAGTTTCCTTGTTCTTGCTGATTTTCAATATTCTGTTCTAGACCATTTTTGTTTGTGATCTTAGTTTCTGTTCTTGGAAACAATGCGTCTTCATATGGCGGATGTCGCGTCCATAGTTTTTCCTAAAATTGCAATGCAGAGGGCTTTATGAAAAGTAGTTGGGAGCTATCAGAAGAGGGAACCATTGGGCGGGGTGCAGACGCAGTGTATGCTTCTACTCTGTGGGCCGGAAAACTGCGTCTGCCTGTTTTCTTTCTGCTGAGTTAAGTTATGGTTTTATTTTTTTGCAGTCTTTCTTCTGTTTGGTTCAGTTTTCAGTGTCAGACTGTTTTCTTCTCATATTCTATGGGAACTAGGGGTGATTCAATTTGAGAAGAAGAAGGTTTAAAGATACATACGGGGATTGGTGCACTATTTTTCTTTTCTTTTTGATTTTGCTAGTTTTTATTTTTTGCCTATGCTTTTCTCTGTTTTGATAGAAACTGAAAGTATCTAGCAAACAACTTCAAAATGACAGTTGAAAAGATGAAAGAGGTAATAGATGTTGAGTCATATGAAAAATATACACAGTCCATTGTACATGATAGAATTGACGTGGTTTTACATAGGAATGGCCTTTTTAGATTGGATGCATTCTCGTATACTGTTGGGGATTGCCTTTTCGATACATTCCAGGTTCTATTGCATTTTCGGTATTCGTCGACCGAGCTGCGCAATGGATTGATAGATTATTTCTTGGCCTGTTTTAAAAATGGCGATGCTAAGGCTTTGCAGCCCTATGAATACGAACTGGAATTTGATTTTCTTCAGCAGTTGCATGGAATACATGATGTGGCTACGTATTTTTCAAAGATGCAGTTGTCTTCATCTCCAGTTCTTCCTGCACATCAGAGAGGACTTTGGGGAGATACATTTTGTATTCGGTGGATGTCTAACTGGCTGAATATATCAATTGTCATATGGTCATTGACAAGAAAAACAAGATATATACTACTCAAAAAAATTGCATCTCACAATCCATATTGCATCTTGTTCCATGATTTCGATGCCCTCGGTGGCCATTATGAACCATTGTTGTACAAAAAAATGTCCATATGCAATATAGAAGGTCCTCGTATCTACTTGTTTATTGTTTGAAAAGACCTTCAATCGCAATGGAAACAAATTTTGGATGGCATAGATTCCTATGGTTTACAGTTGGCAACAAATGTTGTGTCTAGCTGTGGAGATAGTCTGTTTAATGAAATTTGTTGTTTGGTATCAACTAAGTTTGATTTTCATTTGTTGCGTCTTTACACTATACAATCCTTCTACAATGCGATTATAGGCAGCAACAAACAGGCTTTTAGGTGCTTGCATCAACACCTTTGCCCATATCTCTTGGAAAATATGCCGGCAGTTGGAAGTTGGCAGGAATACATTATGAACATGGCACTTCCATATGAAGAAGGGAATATGGAGGATTGCAGATTCTATTTGCAATGGTTGTCTATGGTATTCAAGGTAAAGATCTAGGTTTGGTCGGCCTCGCTAGCTAGCATTGTCCATTCCTGGGTTACCGATTCAAATTACGATCGAACAATTCACATCCTGTCATTGAAAACAGATACAACACATATCCATTATGAACCTTTTCTTGGAGATATCGGTAGTTCAGGGTTGAGTGTGCATGCCACCCAAACGACATCGAATCTACATACACGTGGAATGTTTTTTAGTGAAAATGAGAGTCCTCCCAGTTGCAATATGGGCAGACATGGCTTGAACAAAAAAAAAATGCGTAGAATTCATTTTAGTTGTGATGAGTCCATAGAGGTCTTAAGAAAAAAACGTAGAGTAAGTTATCACAATTTGAAAAAAATTATTCGTCAAATTCGTCCGACTTCTGATAAGCAAATAGAGGCCTTGAACAAAAAGCGTAAAATAGTTTCTGAGAAACTAGGTGAGAGTGAAATTCATCCCAATTTCCACCAGGTCATCTCGCCCTTGGGCAAGAAATGTATACTAAGTTACCACAACTTGGAAAAGGTCATGCGCGAGAGAAAAAAATACATTGCTACACTTCCTTTTAGAGAGAAACTCACATATGACAATGTAAAGTAATTTGTTTGTGCAGAACATAACATAAACATGTGCGATTGCATATCCTAGAATGGTCATGCAACTATGGCAGTTCATGGTGTACATGAGAAATAGGAAATAGTTTCTACCCATACTTCCCTGCGAAAAAAAAATGCAAGACATACCTACATGAAACAAATGAAAGACACTCCTTCCATTGCATGTGCAATTTGTGAACAATTGAATTTTTCAAAAAACAGTAAGTCTTTCACGCCTGATTTGCAAGCAGAATACCTCTGGTTGACAGCCCACGATAAAGCATTTTCCAGTGAGAAAGTTTGTCTTCCATGCAAACGATCGCTTGAAAATGGAAAACTGCCACATTTTGCAACCCTTGACCAAACAAGATGTAATACACCACTAGTAGATGTAAGAACACTTACTAAACTTGAGGAGAGACTTGTCTCTCTGCGAATTGCATTTTCTCAAATCATACCTTGGGGCTATAAGTGACCCCAGATGGGCTTAACATGATCAATTATTAATGTGCCTATTCAACTAGATGTTGGGCAAAAAGTGTTGCCACCGTTCATTAACAATACAATTACAATCATTGTGGCTCTGAAAATACGCTTGCAATACAAAAATGCGTATCAGATAGGCAAAGTGTGTGTGCATTATGTTATGAAAGCATTAAAGGAGTTATGTTCCAGGGCCCTGTACAAAGCAGAGAACATTTGTATAAATTCCAACTGGAACAGTGTTCTCGCAGAAGAACATGGAAACTCTGTAGAGACTCTTGAAAATCCTAGTGATTCTGATACAAGTGATGAATCGGAGAATGAAACACCTACTGAAACATTGGTCCATGGATTCACTGATTCACAGTGCATTCGTGACTTGCAAGACAAAATTGTCAAAATCGCACCTGGCGAGGGGCAACGTCCACTTGGAATATTCAAGGAAAAATTCGCTGAGGAAATGAACTTTCCAACACTGTTCTACAGATATCCACATGGCACTGATATTACAGAATGATTAAGTTATCATAAAATAGTCCGATGGGAGATACTACATTCAAGCGGTTACTTCTCCTGTCACATAACAAATTTGTTTTTCAAAACAATGTGCATAATAATAGAGCAATTTTTGTCCTGCATGTGGGTCAGAATAAGAAAAGGTCAGTTACAAGGAAGAAAGTTGTTGGCCAAGGATGTGAAGTACAAAGTAAACCTAGAAAAAATTCTGAAATATGATATTGGATATATAGATTTCAAGAACATTCACACCTCTCCTGACTATTTGCAACAAAACAAAACAAAAAAAATTGCAATGATCTGGCAATTGGGGCCACCAACATTTTTCATCACAGCTAAATCATTGTTCCAAATGCTTATACGAATCTATGATTCAAATAATTGCTCTGATCCTATGAAACCAAAGGGCCTAATAGTTTCATACATAGGAAAAGCTGCATACAATGTTGGTGGAACAACAGTCCACTCTGTATTTTTAATTCTTTTTAACAAGTCACAGTTTCTTCCACTTAGCAAGGAAATGTTGGATACATTATCTAAGATTTACAAGGAAATCCAACTTGTCTTTATAGATGAAGCATATTTGATTGGCAGTCTATTCTTTTATTCCATTGACACCCGGATAAGAAGCATAAAACATGTGCAGACCAAATACTTTGGAAACATTCACATGATCTTCTGTGGCGATCTTTACCAGGCACAACCCATCCAAGATTCTTTGATATTTGAACAACCTATCGTTAACATGGAAACAATGACCCATGACTTCTGGAGAGACAATATTAAATGATTTGAGTTGCATACTACAATGCGCTAGACAGATGAAACATTCATTGCAATTCTGAATAGAATGCGCACAAACAACCAAACATATGATGACTTGGCCTATATCAATTTCAGGTGCTTACGGCCTGCACCAACAGATCCAACGTTCCCTTACCTATTCTACAGAAATAAGGATGTTGCAAAGCCTAATAGCCACATGTTGTCGCTCATGCATGGTGATGATATCGTCATCAATTCGATTGACTTGGAAGAAGACGACCATGGAAATGTCCCACGTCATGAACATTCAGTCGCTTTACCTTTGCACCTTGCACTGAAATTAGAAATGCTAGTTGAAATATATGCTTGTAACTATGATTCACAGGATGGCTTGGTGAATGGTGCAGATGGAATACTGAAAGGCTATACGAAGACATAAAACGTAGATGTCCTTTGGATTAAGTTCCATGAACCACATGTAGGCAAGCGACAAGCAAGCAAGTTGTCTTATCTATATAATTCAAACACTGCAAGCGATTGGACTCCTATTTTGTGAATATCAAATCCAGTATCGACATTAGCAAAGACAGGTCGACTGAAGATTCGCAGACAGTTTCCAATTAAACTTCCATGTGCACGTACAGTCCATAGATCACAAGGACTAACACTTGATAATGTTGCATTTCAGCCTGTTGGAATTCGGATACATGGACTTGTATACACAACATTGTCACGTGTCAGAAGCATAGACTCCTTATATTTACTACGTACTCTGACAAAAGATAACTTCAAAGTGAAACAAAAAGTTGATATTGAGATGGAACGACTCAGGACCACCGCAAAATGGCAATTGCATTATGATTACCAATCCATACAAACAAATTCATCTGTATCAATTCTCTCGCTTAACACACACAACTTAAATTCACACATGGATGATATATTGAATGACTATGATTTAATGCAATCTGATATTTTGTGCTTGCAAGAAACACACATGGCATTATGCATGCAGAACAAACAATTCCCAAATCACAATTGCATATCAAGTTACTTTACACATGGGGTGATGATACTGGTGAAAAAAAATGTACCAATTTTGGACCACATACATATCGAAGAAAATAATGTTGAACTGGTGCTTGCCAATTTTTTTTTCCATGGAACAGAAGTTGCAATGCTAAATCTGTACGTTGCTCCCCATGCAGCATTCTCTAACATAGTAAATGTTATTTCCAATGCATTGGACCATTTCCATCTGAACGAATCCATTGTATTTGTAGGAGACTTCAATATTAACATGCTACAAAATACTGACAGAACAAAAGAATTGCAAAACTACATGTGCAAATACAATCTGCGCTTTTGTAACACCCTGTTTCCCCCAGTCTGTAAAAATAACTATAATGGCCAAGAACTATGGCAAACTCAAAGATGTGAATGTGTGATTTGAATGGACCTTAGTAAAAAGGTCCATGAATGTAAATAATGTTATGAATATATATATATATATATNGCTAAAGAAAGGTGGTGGAAGGCACTTGGAATGGTGGCGCTAACTTCCAATGAAAACCAATACCGTATTTGGTCTTCACTGGCCCGGAGAACCAAGAGCGGCTCACTGGCCCTGAAATGAATTACTCACAAGGATGGTAGGTGAAGAGGCTCCTCATGAGTTAATGAGGAATGGGGGTGAACCACCCATATGTGGAGGCCTCAGACCTGACCACTGCGGGGAAATTCGTGCCACACACAACCTCACCGAAAAAGAAAAGGCAGGTAAAAGGTTTGGAAGGGAGGGAAACGAGGGAGAGATCGCAAGAAAGAGATCGAAAGAACTCTGGAACAAAATACAGAGTGAGCGATAGCAGAGAAGAAAGAGAGTAACCTTCATTCTCGATCACTGAAGAACAGAGACAGAGAGTCTCAAGCATCATGGTCTAGCTCGGGGGTGGCTAGTGGTAAATCCATTCGGAGTCGCTGAGCCTATGGTTGGGTGGAAACAAGAACCCCTCCCAGCAGTTGCATCACCTGATGTTTTTCTGATAAGTGTTATATCTTGTATCTTGAATTTAAATATCTTGGAATGTATGCTCATGGTTTGAACACTTATAAATGGTTTCTATGTAGAAATGTCCAAATGGTGTTTTGATTGGAAGGGTGGTTGCATGCTTATATTGGAAAGACCATATATGACTTACGTATATATTTGTATATATGTATATTTTGAACAGATTCAGTATTCAAGTCTGTTCTCGGGAAATCTATTCCCTTATTTTATCTCAAGTAATGCCTTGGATAGATCTTCCCACAGGGACACCCTTTTTAAAGTTTACCCAAGAATCTGTCGGAGGATTTTATGGTGTAAGTCTGAAAAACCCTGCACAAGAGAGAGAATGGTCCTCTTAGACTTAGGACATTTTGGTGTTTCGGCACCCGAGGTATCTAGGTGCAAGTCCTCTTGTACTCGCGAGTCCCAAAACCTCGACCTGCGAAATCTCGAAATGATAGCGTGTGGATGAATTAAGGACCTTTTGGTGGTTACCTAGGATACCCTTCCTCTTGTTAAATGCACGAATGAGATCCTTTCAGAGGATCTAAGGTCAGTTACGACCGATAAATTGAATGAAGGAACGCAGGCGTTAATGCCTCGACCCGTTTTTAACCTTCATAAGTAGTGAGGAAATTGGGACTGTCGATTCCAAGACCCATGGGAGTACCTGGACCATCTAGCTGTAGAGTACATGTGGCGGTCGGTAAGCGTTTCAGCTTTTCGACACCCAAGAGATCAGAGGGTAAGAACCCTTGTCCTCATGACTCATGAAATCCTGACATATGAAATCCCAAAATGCTAGCGTGTGGGTAAGTTATGATTTTTCAGAGTTTTGGCACCTGGAGTACCTAAGTGCGAGTTCTCCTATACTCGCAAGACCCGAAACCCCGATTCACGAAAACCCGAAATGACGGCGTGTGGATGAGTTGTGATGTTTCAACGTTTCGGTACCCGGGACACCTAAGGGTAAATTCCCTTGTACTCGCCAGTCTCGAAATCCCGATTAGCGAAATTGTGAAATGGTCTAACATGGATTTGAGTCTTGATGTTTCAGTGTTTCGGCACCTGGGGTATCTAAGTGCGAGTTTCCTTGTACTCGCAAGTCCCGAAATCCCGACTTGCAAAACCCCGAAATAAGATGAGAATGTTTAAGAGTTGGTATTTCGGAGTTTTCATTATTCAGGAAACCCAAGGGCGAGTTCCCTTGTACTCGCAAGTCCTGAAATCCAGACATGCGAAATCCTGAAATAATAGCGTGTGGCTAAATCATGATATTTCAGTGTTTTAGCATCCGAAATATCCAAGGGCGAGATCCCCTGGTACTCATAAGTCCCAAAATCCCGACTTGCGATATCCTGAAAGATAGAGTGTGGAAAAATTATCATATTTCGGTATTTTGGCACCCGGGGTACCTAAGTGCGGGCCCCACGTGTTCGCTAGTCTCGAAAACCCCGACTCGCGAAATCCCAATGGATGAATTCCTGAAATAGTGAAGTATGTTAGAGTCTGGTGTTTCAGAGTTTCGACTCCCAGGAAACCCAGGTGAGAGACCTCCTATCGTTTAACATCCCGAAATCCCGATGGAGGAAACCCCGAAATAGTGAAGCATGTTAGAGTTTGGTGTTTCAGAGTTTTGTCTCCCAGGAAACCCAGGTGTGAGACCTCCTGTTGTCGCACATCCTAAAATCTCGATGGAGGAAACCTCGTAATAGTGAAGCATGTTAGAGTTTGGTGTTTCAGAGTTTCGACTCCTCGGAAACCCAAGTGTGAGACCTCCTGTCGTCGCACATCCCGAAATCCCGACGGAGTAAACCCTGAAAGGTGGAGTGACATGTTTTAACCTGAGGAATTTTTAGTTATGAAAAACTATTGGTCCCCTTCGGATTTCGACACTTTGAGAGACAAGAGAGTATGGGAACACAAATGCATCGCGATTTCCTGAATCACGAAAGCTGGAAGTACCTCTCTGGTAAGGCCAGTGGTCATAACCCACGATCATATGAGTAAGGACAGGAGAGCGTAGGAACTGCATCGGGACCCATATGAATTTAGGGAATTCTATTCCTCGGTGAAAGGAAGGAAAAATCCGAAATTTTTTCTAGTCCCATGGTGGGTGTGTTACAAATTGGTATCAGAGCATGGTTACAACACTTGGCCTGCTTGGGCTCATGAATGGGTTGCGCAGAGACTCCACTCGGAGTACTATTAAAAGGAGTAACCCCCTTTCTTAACCTTCTTAATTAAAAGTCAAAGTTAAGAATGAAAAAATCCTATGGTATGTGTGCATGTGAAAAATATGAATTATATAATGGTTATAAATGAATATAACAATGACTAACAACCAACATTTTTCTTTTGCACACAAAGAGGAAGATTAACCGCGGGAAATTTTAGATGTATAGAATGGTGACTCACCATGAAGTGGGGGAGGGCTCCCACAATAGAGACGAAGAATCTAATGAAAGGAGGGTGGTAGGGACCCCTCCATATATGGCAGAGACTGTGAGGAGCCTCATGGTCGAATTACAAAGCTGCAAGGCTGACAATGAAAGGATGATGAAAGAACAAGAGAAACAAATGAAAATTAATGTAGTTTTACTACAAAGCTTATCTAACTTACAAAGAAATAGAAATGTGGTCATGTTAGTGGCCACACTGAAAGAAGCACCTCGAGAAAGGTCCACCCCAGAGATAAGGGACAAGTGTCAGACAATTCTTCTGGAAAGGAAGCTGGCGACCTAGAGGGATCTTCTAGTAGCAGAACTAGTTCTCATTCTCGAAGAAAATGAAAGAAGCAGAAACTTTCCAAGAGTCGTAACCTCGAAGAGTTCAAGAAGGCCAAACCACCTTCCTTTGACGGTGAAATAAATAAAGGAGAAGAAGAAGAGGTCTGGCTACTCGGACTAAAGAAGTATTTCAGAGTCCATGACTTCTCAAAAAACTTGAAGGCTCGAGTATCCACCTTCAACTTGAATGGAAAGGCTTCCATTTGGTGGGAAGACCTTAAGAATGTAAAATGGATTCACGAAGAAGACCTGTCTTGGGAACAGTTTGAAAAATACTTCAGGAAGAAGTATCTGTTGGAAAAATATTTCGACGAAAAGACTAAAGAATTCTATGAACTTAAGCTGGGGCAACTCACTATAGAGGAATATGTTAGCAGATTCCTCGAGTTGCTGAGGTATGTACCCTACATAAAGGCAGAAAAGGCAAAGGTACAATGATTCATCAGTGGACTACCTAAGGACTATCAGAACAGGATTGAATTTGATGAACCAAAGACCCTAGAAGATACTATCCGAAAGGCAAGATATTGTTATGAACAACTTGGGCATCAAACATAACCTCGCGAAGGATGGAATCAGAAGAATAGTTCGGGATTCCAAAAAAAGGGGTTTAAATCCCCAAGATTTAAGGACTATAAAAAGAACTCGAGGATGAGCTTCCCAGCCTGAAGTGTACACCGGCAGAACTTTCCCGCCTTGAGCGGAAATAAACTTCTGGATCTGTACCAATGAAGGTTGATAACCCAAAGAGAGAACCTTTGAAATGTTGGGGTTGTGGAGAAGAACATCTATTGAGAGACTGCCCACACCGACAATAGAATAATCGGAGAATTTATAACATCCAGGAAGCTACCACCGTCAATGATGTGGCCAGGAGTGTGCCGCAAATTTATGCAGCCTTGGATAATAACCAAGATGACCACCAAGCTTCAGTGGTGGAAATAGAAGGTATGATTTCCAACCATTTAGTGTCTATTTTGATTGACCCTGGTTCAAATTTGAGTTATATAGCCCCTAAGGTTGGTGATAAGTGTAAAATACAGCCACAAAAACCTACCAAGCCATGGTTGGTACAGTTAGACACTGGCACCAAAGAAGGGTAGTAGAGGTCATACCAACCTGCCAATTAATGTTGGGTGATTTCCCCACCCAAGAAACCCTTAACATATTACCCCTGGGATCATATGATCTATTTATTGGTATGGATTGGCTAGCCGCCCATAAATCCAGATTGGAATGTTACCATAAAACCTTAGAATGTGTAAGTAAACAAGGGAAAAGTGATCCGAAATCGGATCCAGAAGCCTGATAGGGCTTGAAAAATGCTCAAAAATGAAAGTGCTCGGAATGCGACGAAACCTGTGCCATTGCGTCCGTCTCGTCTTCCTGATTCTGGTGGTATATTTACTTCGTCAAACGGAGCCCATATGGAGAAGATATCGCATTCTGTCCGAAAAGTCAAACAGGCAAAAAAGGGGATGACTGTACAGTCCGTACAGTCCACGTGGCACGTCCGTACAGCTGACGTGGAACGTCCGTACAGCTGACGTGGCCTATCCATACAGCTGACGTGGTGGTTTGATATTGCGACACGTGGCAGCATCGGATGATGACACGTGGCAGCACCGGAAGGCGACACGTGTCAGGCGGATTTGGCACTTTTGGCGTACGATTGGACCAGTACGGAAGTGACATGTGTCACCACTGACAGGGTGACACATGGCAGGATGACGTCAGCGGATGACATGGCAGGATGACAGGGCGTACGACATGCTGACGCAGAAGATCGACGTCGCAGTACGGCAGATGACTGGGCAGTTTGACGTGGGCGAATCACAGGTTGACACATGGCATGTTTTAATTGGTTGGTAAGGGTGCCACGTGGCCCAGTCAAGGGCTGCCACATGGCACCCCGTAATTGGTTTATGGTTTATATAAAATTTGGTTATTGTCGCCGGGGTCGAACCCGCGACCTCCTATACGAACACGGACTGGAATGGTTGGGCTAACCGGCCGCCCGTCGGTTGATTCTTGTTTAACAAACGGTGCCAAATGTATTTAAATTTAAGCGGAAGTTTGAATGGGCGGGGAAAGGGCCGGGGCTTAGCCCCAGCCCTCGGCGACAATCCACCACCTGACCGTGCCATGTAACCAGAGTCGGGGGGCTGACAGAATATGCGGGTGGTTGTAACGAGATTGGCCCGTGGCCCCATTGGGGTGCCACATAACCGGGGGCCTATCCACGAAAGGTGCGTGCGGTTATATAACCAACAACCCGTGGCCATATGGCCAAGCATTACGCCACCGAACCAGGAGTTTAAACGAGATAGGGGGCTAGCGCGTAGCCCATGGGCTCGCGCTCGGCCCAAAAATAATCCATGTGACCGAGTAAAGGGGGGCCGCGCCCGGGATTTGGGGGCTTAAGGCCCAATAAAATTATAAAGTGGGTTTTATATAACAGAATTGGTTTTTTTTAATTTAATTATGCCTATTTTTAATAGATTTCTTCCATTTTGGGGGGATATTGGGCATTTTTGGAGGCCAGATTCTTGGAGGAAGTTGGGGATGTGAAACCAACTCCAAGCCTATATAAACCAGGCCTGTTTGAGGCCAAACACAGTCATTCAGGGCAGAGTTATGTTGAAGGAAAGCCGAGCCAAAGTCAGTTTGATGCAGGGAAGCCTTTGAGGTGGAGACGCTGTCGGATCGTTTCTGGGAGCTTGGAGCATCAGTTTTGCATGGCGTTTTCTTTGCAGGGTTCTAGAGATCTAGTAGAACAAGACCAGATCAGTATTGTAGCCATTTGACATTGCTGAGATGTAATTTTGAGCACTTGAGCAGAAATAAAGAAGCCTCCCCCACAAAGAAAAGGCCCGGAGACGTAGGCAAAAGTTGTGTCGAACTCCGTTATCAACCTGCATTCTTATGGTTTGCTGTCTATTATTCATTTCAGATCTGCATATGTGTATTTGAATGTCATAACTCCTCTTCTTTCCTCATTCTTTCACTAAAAGTTTCAATGGTTAATCAATACATGCAAGTTTAAAACTCAACCATAGTCATTTAAAAGATCCTACGGATCA
>ML813469.1:32288-65207 GCA_009831015.1 Picea engelmannii | reverse complement strand
GAGTTTGGTGTCAAAGCATTCAGAAAGACTCTTCCAAAAATAAAATGTAAACTTTGTATTGATATTGGAAATAATTGCATTGAGTACCCCATGTAATTTTGAAATCTCTCATGAATATTTTTGCAATTTAAATAGTGTTAAGAGTATATTTATTAGGATTAAATTGATCTACATTAGTTAATTTATCCACTACAACTATGATAGAATCATGTTTCCTCATCATTCATGTTAGTCTTGAAAAAAAATCCATTGTTATTACATAACATTTTCATTCTACAACAGGAAAAGGTTGCAACAAACCTATTGGGTGTTGTTGTTCATCCTTGAATTGATGACATCACATACATTTAGCAATATTTTCAATAATATATTTATTTGTCCTAGGCCAAAAGTATTTCTTATTTGATGCATAAATCATTCTTTAGTGTCCTAGATAGTCAAAATACATAATCTTAAGAATTTCAACCATGATAATTCTTGTCAACTTTGAAGAGTTGGGAACAAATATTCTATTTTTGTAAATAATAAGTCCATTATCATTCAATTGGTAGCCTTTATAACTATTCTTTAATTTCTCTTACTACATTCCATCTTTCATAAGGACATAGTGTTCATCTTCAACAAGAGAGCCAATAATTATTTCCTTCAAATTTGATTTGCAAATGCTAAAATTTGCTACACGCATCATTCTACTAAGTGCATTGGAAAATTTGTTCTCTTTTCCTTTTACGTGCTTGATGTCAAAGTCAAACGTATAGGGAAATTTCATCCATCTTGCTTACTTGGAATTCAATTTTGGTTGGTTAAATAAATATTAAATCAAGTTGTTATGATCCATTTTGAGTTCAAATCTATTACCCATTAAGTAATACCTCCACATTTCCAAAGAATACACTACTACACCAAGTTCCATGTAATGAATAACACAGTTTTTCTCATGTTCGATAAACATTAATACTCATAGCACACTACATAGTTATCTTTCATGAGAAATCCACCAACTTCTTCCATGCATACAATAGTTCACTCAATAAAATATTTACATGGATCTACAATTTTTAGAATTGGGGTACTAGTGAGGATATTTTTCAATAGATGGAAGCTTTCCTCACATTCTTGGTACCATTCAAACTTCTACCCTTTTCTTTTGAAAAGTAGTAATTGGGCAGGTGATTTTGGAAAATCCCTCTATAAATATACGATAATAAATTGAAAGAGCCACGAAGGATATTCACATTTGTCACATTTCTTGGAGTAAGAAAATTCATCATGGCCTCGATATTTTATGGATCCATTGATATTCCTTCTCGAGAGATAGTTTGACCTAAATAATGGATATGTTATTAACATAAGTTACATTTTCTTGGTTTTACATACAACTTTTGTTTTCTCAACACTTGCAAAACCATCCTCAAGTGACTTTCATGATATTCTTCATTGTTAGAATAAATCATTAAATCATCAAGGAAAATAAGTACAAAATTTTCCAATACTTGTTAAAAACACTACTCATGAGGTACATGATCATAGTTGGTGCATTTATGAAAGTGAATGGAACCACCACAAATTAATGATGGATATATCTCAGTCAAAAGGTTTTTTTATGGATGTCTTGTTCCTTAAATCTAACTTGAAGATATCTCTATCTAAAATAAAATTTGGTATTATGTTGGCACCCTAACGTTTTGATAAGACTGCACACATTCCATAATTTAGCGTTGTGCACTTGCCCGATATTTTGCACTACATGGCACCAAGATGCAACACTTGCACCAACTAGGGATCTATTGCATGTGCCAACCAGTTTTGTACCACGTGTAAATACTTGAAGAGATCGCATGCATGAAAAATCCTCGAATATTTTCAGTAATGATTGTAACCATTTTTGTAACAACCTGACTCATCATGGCCGATGTTTTGGGTGATATGGAAAGGTTTTTATGATTTCCATGCTCCATTGGAGATAAGGGGAATGCATGCATATATGTAAGGGTTGGGTTTTTGGTTACTAAGATTTCATTGTTATGTTAGTTGTAGAGGAGTTAGATCTCTAGTTAAGAATCATATTAGTTCTTGTTATGTTCATAGATGCTCTGTGATTATGATAGATAAAGTAGAATGAGATCTGAGTGTATGGTTGGTCTCTATCTCACTATGAATCTTCACTGAGTAGAATTTGACCTTTGTGTAGTAAAATGTATCTAAATGGATTTGATATTAATGAATGAAGCATGAAGCACATTTCTCTTTGTATCTTATGTATTATGGTCTAAATGTAGGTTTTTTTATGTAGTATTATGCACATCACTTATATGAATGTTATTAATGAATGTGAAATGAATGCATGGTTGTGAGGTGGATGTTTCATTTATGTATTGTTCCTTAATGATTTGCATGAAACCTAATGGTTAATAACATGGAGAATATTGTTATGTCTAATGTTAGTATGTAATGAAAATATATATATGCAACTAGCTCTATCCTATCAAGGACTTCAAATGGACCACAATATCTAGGTGTCAACTTGGCATGAATTTCAAGCTTCAAGGAACTATTCCTTGGATTCATTTCAAGACAAATATGATCCCAAACATTGAATTATATATTCTCTTTGTTATTATTTACATACATTTTTTTTCTTTTCTTCAAAATTTACTTAATCCTAACAAATTTATTTTTCCACCTCCTTGATAATTTTTTTCTTAAGCACATATTCTATTCACTATTTATCCCACCTCACTATAATATTTCATATTTTGATATATAAAGCCTCAAATGGGATCATTCCCAATCATGATTTTGATTGTGATATCCAAACTCCACCAAGTGTAAATAATATTCTCATTGTTATAGTTCGTCAATTGCATACATGTGAATTATGTCTTTAATCACTCGATTCACTCTTTTAGCATGCCCATTTGCTTGTGAATGGTAAGAAGTACTAAAATTGAGTTTGGTGGCAAAGCATTCAGAAAGACTCTTCCAAAAATAAAATGTAAACTTCGTATTGATATTGGAAATAATTGCATTGAGTACCCCATGTAATTTTGAAATCTCTCATGATTGTTTTTGCAATTTAAATAGTGTTAAGAGTAGATTTAATAGGATTAAATTGAGATACATTAATTACTTTATCCACTATAGCTATGATAGAATCATGTTTCCTCGTCATTCATTTTAGTCTTGAAAAAAAATCCATTGTTTTTACATAATATTTTCATTCTACAACAAGAAAAGGTTGCAACAAACCTATTGGATGTTGTTGTTCATCCTTGAATTGATGACATCACATACATTTAGCAATATTTTCAGTGATATATTTATTTATCCTAGGCCAAAAGTATTTCTTATTTGATGTATAAATCATTCTTTAGTATCCTAGATAGCCAAAATATAGAATCTTAAGAATTTCAACCATGATAATTCTTGTCAACTTTGAAGAGTTGGGAACAAATATTCTATTTTTTTAAATAATAAGTCCATTATCATTCAATTGGTAGCCTTTATAACTATTCTTTAATTTCTCTTACTACATTCCATATTTCATATGGACATAGCGTTCATCTTCAACAGGAGAGCCAATAATTCTTTTCTTCAAATTTGATTTGCAAATGCTAAAATTTGCTACACGCATCATTCTACTAAGTGCATTGGAAAATTTGTTCTCTTCTCCTTTTACGTGCTTGATGTCAAAGTCAAACTTATAGGGAAATTTCATCCATCTTGCTTACTTGGAATTCAAGTTTGGTTGGCTAAATCAATATTGAATCAAGTTGTTATGATCCATTTTGAGTTCAAATCTATTACTCGTTAAGTAGTTCCTCCACATTTCCAAAGAATACACTACTGCATCAAGTTCCAAGTCATGAATAACATAGTTTTTCTCATGTTCGATAAGCATTAATACTCATAGCACACTACATAGTTATCTTTCATGATAAATCCACCAACTCCTTCCATGCATACAATAGTTCACTCAACAAAATATTTACACGGATCTACAATTTTTAGAATTGGGGTACTAGTGAGGATATTTTTCAATAGAAGGAAGCTTCAATCACATTCTTGGTACCATTCAAACTTCTACCCTTTTCTTCTGAAAAGTAGTAATTGGGCAAGTGATTTTGGAAAATAACTCTATAAATATACGATAATAAATCGAAAGAGCCACGAAGGATCTTCACATTTGTCACATTTCTTGGAGTAAGAAAATTCATCATGGCCTCGATATTTTATGGATCCATTGATATTCCTTCTCGAGAGATAATTTGAACTAAATAATGGATCTGTTATTAACATAAGTCACATTTCCTTGGTTTTACATACAACTTTTGTTTTCTCAACACTTGCAAAACCATCCTCAAGTGACTTTCATGATATTCTTCATTCTTAGAATAAATCATTATATCATCAAGGAAAATAAGTACAAAAGTTTCCAATACTTGTTAAAAACACTACTCATGAGGTACATGATCATAGTTGGTGCATTTATGAAAGTGAATGGAACCACCACAAATTAATAATGGCTATATCTCAGTCAAAAGGTTATTTTATGGATGTCTTGTTCCTTAAATCTAACTCGAAGATATCTCGATCTAAAATTAAATTTGGTATTATGTTGGCACCCTAACGTTTTCATAAAACTGTACACATGCCATAATTCAATGTTGTGCACATGCCCAATATTTTGCATTGCATGGCTCCAAGATGCAACACTTTCACCAACTAGGGATCTATTGCATGTGCCAACCAGTTTTGTACCTCGTGTAAATACTTGAAGAGATCACATGCATGAAAAATCCTCGAATATTTTCAGTAATGATTGTAACCATTTTTGTAACAACCTAACTCGTCATGGCCAATGTTTTGGGTGATATGGAAAGGTTGTTATGATTTCCATGCTCCATTGGAGATAAGGGGAATGCATGCATATATGTAAGGGTTGGGTTTTTGTTTACTAAGATTTCATTGTTATGTTAGTTGTAGAGGATTTAGATCTCTAGTTAAGCATTGTATTAGTTCTTGTTCTGCTCAAAGATGTTCTTTGAATATGATCGAGAAAGTACAATGAGATATGAGTGTATTGTTGGTCTCTATTTCATTATGAATCTTCATTGAGTAGAATTTGACCTTTGTGTATTGAAATGTATCTAAATGGATTTGATATTAATGGATGAAGCGTGAAGTGAATTTATCTTTTTATCTTATGTATTATGGTCTAAATGTAGGTTTTTTTATGTAGTATTATGCACATCACGTATATGAATGTTATTAATGAATGTGAAATGAATGCATGGTTGTGAGGTGGATGTTTCATTTATGTAGTGTTCCTTAATTATTTGCATGAAACCTATGGTCTCTTTGATTCTCATGGCATCTCGTGTGAGACCTTATTCAGTCCTTGAAGATTGAATATGTCAATGCCTATGGGGTGTTTGTTGGTAAATCCATTCAAATCCTAGGTCTGAAACCATGAGAAACCAATTGGTTTTGTTGCTGGAACCTCATAGTTTTATGGTACATGTTGAAGGAAGGAAATTATATGGAAACCTTCCATGAAGGATATTGAAGATTGGATCTCTTAGAAGGAGGATGATTTCACACAACAAGAGACAAAGAACCTACATATAAATATCGGACAATGGAAACAAAGGTACATCTATACATATTTACATGAAATTTTCTTTGTTGAGTTTTCTTGTTTATTGTATGAGCGGATAAAGAGATAGTTCAAGATTAAATATGTATGGAGAGCCTAAAAACCATTGATTTGGGACCAAGATGTGGTCAATAGATTAAATATGTGGATAATGAGTGGGCCAAAGCTATCGATTTCTAATTTGGTCATGTGAAAGAAGGGTATATTAAATTAATGAGGAAAAAATATGTGTTTGGAGTGAAAGTGATTCTCGACATTTCGAACACTAAAGAAAGTCCATCTTCAGGATAACTAAAATAACTCATGACTTTTCCTCACTCTGTCATTGATGTTATTGATATGCAATATCTCAGGAGCTAAGCAGTTCAATAATTGGGGTTTCCTTGAGTTATATATTGAGATGTTCTAAGGAGGTTGAGTTGGATTTTATACAATGTACAACAGGTTTCTAAGATTCCTTTAATTTTAAATCATCATCACTATTGATATTTTTATCAAATATTTCAATCTCAAGTGCCTCTCGTATTTTTCTTTTGTAGTGATGAGGGATCTTAGCTAAAAACCTTGAATTCTCCAAACATATGTGGTGACTAGAGGCGTGAGAGTGTTCAACAATGGCATATTGTTTGATCCTTCCATGTTGTATATCTTCAATGTTCTCTTTTAACCTAGTTTTGATTGAGGGTCATGTTTCTCCAATGTATACTTTGCCACAGGAGCAAGGTATTGCATATTCCCCTTTATGAAGCTTTGATTCAATATGGTCTTGAGCAAAGTCTAACATATTTCTTATGCAGTTTGGAGGAGATAAAGATAATCTTATACTTATTCTTCATATGATCTTGGCAATTTTGTAAGTGGTACCTCGAATCAATGACGAAGTGAGGAGAAGTTGTGAGATATTTTAGTTCTCCTGAAGGTGAACCTAATTTAGGGTTTGAAATATCTATAATTGCTTTCACTCCAAATGGAGATTTTTCCCTCATTAATTAAATTACATCTGCGTGAAAAAATTAATATTGAAATCATGTTATATTGTTGAGTTTGATGTTGAATGCAGCAAGTCTTTCATAGGTGTTTGCATCCATCCCTATAAGGATATTAGTGGAAGAAAAATCTTTGTGGATCAATATGTTGTTTGTAAAGAAGGGGTTGATTCACATGGTGTTAGATTTTCCTTATTTACAGAGCATTAGAGTTACTTGTGTTCTTTTACTTCATTACCAGTAACATATATATCTAGTACTAAGCAGTAGAAGCATAAACAAGAGAAAAAATGAACACGAGATTTATCTTGGGAAAACCCAAAATGGGGGAAAACCCCAACAACCTTTCTTAGATAGATTTTGTTCACAAATCAAGTACAAACAGACAAATCCTAGCACAAATACTATCTCAACCAGAATTATCACCATAACTGCACCAAGACATCACACCTCCTCAAGGAGTAACACATAAGAGAGATGCCAAAATATTGAACAAGAAGCAAAAGATTCACTGCAACAACTGCGTGATCTTCTCCAAACTTCTACCTTTCTTATGTGTAGCTGAGAGAGTGTGAGTGAGTGTACAAATAAGCTAAGGTGCCTCCTTATTTATATTCTTTGATTTTCCTTCTATATGGGCCTACTAAGCTAAGGCGCCTCCTTATTTATAGTCTTGTACTCTCCTTCTAGATGGACCTACTTCTCCTCTGGGAAGGTGTCTTTTCATTATACTTTATTCTTCTGGGTCGACTTCTCTTCTAGGGTATTTCAACATCTTTCCAATGGATCTCTTACTTCTAGAATCTTCTCCACATCTAAGAAAGGTCATATAGAAGGAAAATATCCTCCCAAAGCTACCAAACATCAACACTCCCTCTTAGCAAGAGAGGCATCTTTCACGATGTATTCATCTAGTAGTCCACTGACTAATCTGCAATCAATTGTTAGCACACAACTTCTAGAATGCCATCGGTAGCTCAAATCATCTGTCACATTCTCTGCAAACAAGTGGCACTCATCTACTATCCAAGGACACAATTTCTCTCTCCTGCAACCAAATGATAGATACACAAGCTACCACCATGAAATACAACAGTCTATATGATCATGAAACAATCAACTAGTGGCATACAACCATTACAATATGCCCTCAACCATAATCATAGTCTGCCACCTCCATGACTATGCATCAATCAACTAGTACCACACAACTACTACAATATACCCTCAGCCATAGTCAGGATCCATATGACTATGCAACAATCAACTAGTAGAACACTACTACTACAATTCCATTAGCCATAGTCATACCTATGATTATGGAGCAATAAACTAGTAACACGTGGTTACTACAATATGCCATAATCCATAATCATAGTCGATGTCTCTATAACTATGTAGCAATCAACTAGTAGCAAAGAGCTACTAAAAGATTCCATCAACCATAGTTATAGTCTCATCCAGTAGTAAGAAGCTACTCCCATAGTCCTCACGACTATGCATGTGATGTTTCTTCTCTCATCGGGTCTGAAAGTGCATTACCCCCTCAGTTGCAAGACCGATCCAGGGAAACCTTGGTCAGAGGGGTTAGCCAACATGAGAAGAAACAACACACCTCCCTCTCAATGAGAGTGTACATTCAACATCATGTCAATCTTGTCTCTGGAGAACCTCAATTCTTTCCACTCCTAGTCAAATAAACATGACTAATAGGAGAAAGACTATGCTTGGAACATTCACCACTAGCCAAATCAACATGGTTAATCCTGTGAGTGAATGTATCATTCTACCTTGGTCAAATAATCATGACCAATCTAAGAGAATGTCTTCTTGATGCTACTCATATGTGGATGTGTAATGGAGATTCACAACTCCCTTCTACATAATGTCTTGGATGAAGTCTTGGAAGAAAATTTTGAAGTCACACTGCTTCACGGATTGCAATATGGGATGGTATATGATCTCCCTCTGTTGTACTGAGTGCCACTGATGTATGATCCCTTCTCAAACATGATATCACATTGATCCCAAAACTGAAAAAACATCTGGAAGTACTCTTCTGATCCACTGCACTCCCTGCCCAGTCAGAGTCTGTATAATATGGGATCCATCAAATCTAAAGATGAATCACTGAGGAGCTTCATATTTGTCGTCATGGGTGTGGCCATGGACTTGTAGTCCATCATCCCAAATATATATAGGGTATGAAATAGTATATTTTCCTTGGCTAAGGAAAATATCATTTGATCTATGACACACCTCCAATCCTAATAAGTAATGGATCAAACTAGATCCTTCATCTCGAACTCTGAAGTGACATCCTTTTGAAGCTTGACTCCCTCTAAGTATATATAATCTTTAGATTCATATGCTCTCTCTGAATGTGATGACATTTTTTGAAGTTTGATCTCCTATGAACTGTCATGGAGAGGCTACTCCTATTTACTAAATCCTGAGCGCTGACTCCATCTGAACTCTAGCTCCTTGTGAGCTAGTACTTGGTAGGGTTTCTCACCACTGGTAGAGCCATCTTCTCTTCATGATATGGCTTATCAATTCCATATATCTATATCCCCCTTTTCATCCTGCAAAGTATCATGGGACCATGCTAGTCTCTTCCTGGTTACTGTAAGGATTATGGGTAGGCCCTTCTCGCTCTACTGAATCTTCCTGGTGAACTGAAGAGTGATCAAATGAATCGATATTCATATGAGATACTTTGTATCTGCAAAGTTACCCTTATTACCAGAAGGTTCTAACTTCGTCCTCTTCTCCTTTATTACATGGATGTGTACAACTCTTATGTGTGTATAGTTTGCTCCATGTATCAGCTAGGGACTATATGAATTGTTGTCTCCTGCAACCGACATTATGGATCCCTCTCAAAGCAATTACCTGTGACTTGATCAGAACAAGAAATAACAAAAAAACATCTCCATGGTAGCTTCCATCGAATTTATAGGATAACATGCCTGTGACAAGGTCAACAACCAATAACATCTCCTAGACGAGATCAATTTATTTTGTAAACAAGCGCATTATTAACATTATCATTCACCTAATGGTAGTCATACCAACAATAATCAATTGTTTATTGAACTAGTAATAGCAATGGAGATAATAGAATTCTAAATATTGTTATTCTAGTTACAACACTTACTTAAACTACAACAATATAAAGAAATATCAAACCTGATATGCAAACCTGGAGTTTAGCTACTGTTGTCCCACTTGGGTTGTCTTCTATAGTTTCCCTGGTATTGTGCTTGGAAGTCCTATTGGATAAAGGACATACTCTTCATCCTTCTCTTCAACATCTTCTACATGTGCATGGTTCTTCTTCTTTCCCTTTTCATATTTAAGAGGACACAGTGTGGCATAATGTCCCATGTCCTTACAACTGTAGCATCTGATATTTGACGCATCCTTCCTGTGCAGTGGTTTCTTAGGCTTCTTCGAGTTTCCTTCCAATAATTCATTCTCTTCTAGAATGAGGATAAATCGGTGCTTCCAGAATCTGAAGTTATCTGCTCCATCCAATCTATCTTTAATTCTCATGTTGGTTGACATTTTTTGCTAGCAAAAACTCTGGCACTAAAAACCCTCATTTTTTCAAACTTCTCCAAACTATAAATTGAAAATTTTAGGGGATGAAAAAGGTTAGGGAGAACTTCTCTGTGAAGGAATTATCCCCAACAACCTTGGGATAGTGATCAATGATCTTGACAAAGTATTGTAGCTGTAAGGTGTTGATGTAGCGATCTTCCTTTCAGTGGTCAAATTGTTCTAAAGGTAACCAACTATGATTCCATGTTAGATTTTCCTTATTTACAGAGAATTATAGTTACTTTTGTTATTTTACTTCATTACCACACACACACACACACACACACACACACAGACACACACACACACACATATATATATATCCAATACTGAGCAGTAACAACATAAACAAGAGACAAAAAGAACACAAGAGATTTATCCTAGGAAAACCCCAAATGGGGGAAAAACCCAACAACCTTTCTTAGATATATTTTGTTCACACAGCAAGTCCAAATAGATAAACCCTAGAAAAAAGTCTATCTCGAACATAATTATCCTCACAACTGCAACAACAACACTACACCAACATAGGGAACCTCCTCAAGGAGTAGAGAACAAGAGAGAGATACCAAAATGATGAACAAGAAGAAACTGAGTCAATGCAGCAGCTGAGTCACTGTAGTAGATGTGTCACCTTCTCCAAATTTGCACCTTGATTCTATGTAGTTGAGAGAGTGTGAGTGACTATACAAATGATCTAAGGCACCTCCTTATTTATATTCTTCTTTTCCTTCTAGCTGGGCTGACTACTCTTTTGGGAAGGTGTATTTTCATTATAGTACTTTATTCTTCTAGGCCAACTTCTCTTCTAGGGTATTTCAACATATGTCCAACGGATCTCTTGCTTCTAGAATATTCTTTGCATCTAAGAAAGGTCATTTAGGAGGGAAATATCCTCCTGCAGCTACCAAACATCAACACATTGAACCCAATAGGATGGAAAAGTAAACCTCCCTGGCGTGGAGGGGGGTGGGATGGAAAGAAGGGGGAAGAAGAAAATATAAAATAAATAGTGGATCCAACAAAATGGATCTAGAAGAAGGAAAGATGAAGTGAGAAGAGAATGGATCTAGAAGATGATAGGAGAAATCCAAGAGACACACAAGAATATCCAAGTTAAGGATGTGAGTCGAGTAGATAAGAAAAGAACATAAAGAAAGGGGTGACAAATCAGTAGTAAGATCCAAGATGAAGAGAAGAAAAACCATTCTAGAAGGGTGTGCAGTAGAAAGATATGTGCTAAAGAGAATCACAAAATAAGAGAGGTCGTTGAAGGGACACAATATTAGGACTGAGATATCAAGAGAGGATAATGGATGTAGTGGGAGTATGATCAAGGAAAGTGGGGTTAGATCCCCTTGGCTAGTAAGATAGGTCGTTACATAAAAGGAATATGGGGTGTAGAGTAATAGTGTCGACATAGCAAAAAATAACATTGGATCCCTCCAAGGAGTAGAGACCTTAGCGATTATGATAAGGATTGCATGGCTACAGATAGTGAGATATTTTTTATCCATCACTAAATAAGATGAGAGAGTATGGAGGGACCCACTCTTTGAACCACCCCCCTTTTGAATTTGTCATTAATAATAAAGAACCAAAGAAAGTGCATAGGTGATAGAACTAGAAGAGGAAAGCTTAGAAGAAAGGAAAGGGGAAGATACGAGTGAAGTAGAAGTTGAAGTTAGTTACACTTCATAGTAAAGATCATCAACACAAGAAACAATAAGTAGTAGTCAATGAGGAAGACACATTTCTAGATAGAGTATGGAAAACTAGGGTTCATCCCTTAAGATTCCGCTTTTCATGGTGTTAGCACCAGAAATCACTTCTGGATTGCGGTAGAGGTAAGCCCAATACCCATCAATTAGTATGTCACAATGAGTAAATTTAAGGGTGGTCTAATGGACACCGTCTCAATATTATATCGTTCTAACTCAGAAAACTGGGTTGGCACGCATAGGCAAGTGAGGTCTTGATATAAATTCAGTTAATAAATTACAGTATGGTGGTGAGTAGGGGGAATAATTTGAGGAGAATGAAATGGTCTACAGTGGACATCCAGTCTTCTAGCAGCCTAAGGAAGAAAATATTCAAATACAAGATCCTCTTGAATTCAGAATTTCAAGAAACTGAAACCACTATGACAGTATTGTAATAAAAAATACATTACAATACATTCACAACAACCTGACTGGATCATCCATGCCCAATCTTTTAACATCAGAGAAAAAAAAGAGAACACAAGAAACTGGTTAAAACTAGTTGTAATGTCACCGTGATCAAACCTCCATCACAAAAACACAACTACCCTCGACTGGATCCTCCATGCCCAAGTGTTTTAATGCAACAGTTACACAAAGATGAAAGGAAAGTGACTTTCATTAAACAAGAAGTCTCAAATACATATCATAACCAAAGAACCAGAGGCTTTGCTAAAACTTTACAAATCAGGAGCTTAGCTCAACCATCGACACTTACAAAATATAAAACATGAGTATATATACTCAGAACTGCTAACATCCCCCAAGGACGTAATCGGACCCCTACATTCAAATATTTGTGTTTCTTCTCCTTCTGTCAGACCGCATAGGCTTTCCTTTGTCAGACACAAATCTAACACAGTTTGGGTTTTGCAGGAAAATTTCATGACAGGGTGACCTTGGGCTGACAGCCCGCCTCCATGACCGGTGCTTCCATGCTTCCTATTTATGGTTGAAATGAGGTTTCAACCACCTTCTTTGGCTTCATTAACTGCCCTTATTGGGATCGGGATGAGCCCAAACGTCCATGAATGCTCTTAGGCAACGCTCCTGACTTGTTGAGTTAAAATTGGCAACTTGAAACCATGTTGCCTTCCTCTGCTATTAATACAAACACTCTCGACCCCTTTGGCATGGCTCTTTTAAACCACCCCATGTGACTGCAGGCCGTGACCTCACACTTGTACCACATGATGTTTAGGGGTTTCTCATTTCAGGAGTTTTCACCCCATCTTGGTTTCAATATTGCGATGCCCAAAATCGTGAAATGATCGCTGAGATCGACGGTGAGACTTGCTTCAAAATGGATGAACACGATCGTTTCCTTGACAATATGAAATACTAACTATGTGAAGAGCACTAGCCACTTTTCCCGGACCTGCTTTCTTTGTGACCGGGCGCTAGGACCGTGGGCCCAATTTATGGGAGCTTTCGCGATTTCGCGTTTCGAGAGAAACAGATGCTGCTCCTGGGAAACCTATGATTCGCCAAATCACGAAATCGAGATTTTTCATTTTGGGGCTTCGGGCTATGGGTGCACTTGGTGATGAGAACCCCTAACTCTCGATTCCCGAAATCGCCGAAGTCAAATCAACAACCCTCTACTTCTCACAAACGGATGGCCTAGATCTTCCCCTTCGCGAATCGGGATTTCTCGATCCTTGATGCATAATCTCTCAACATTTGAAATATCGATTCCCTCGCTCACTTGATTCCATATAAGACCGCTCTCAGTGCTGCAACCTGCAATAATGAAGAATTGGACGACACAGATAGGACTTGGGAAAAAACAAAGAGTCGTAATAGAGGCAAGAAGAGAAGTAATCGACCATTGGTGGAACAGAAAATCTCAGGGCCGATATCTCTCAGGAAAAGTTTGACAAGGAAAATTAGTTGACCAAAGGATGAAAGCAAACAACAAAGGAAAATATATGCTAGGAGGAGAAATCTATGATCGGGTCTGCACAAA
The DNA here is from genome assembly GCA_009831015.1 of Picea engelmannii. NCBI lineage: Eukaryota > Viridiplantae > Streptophyta > Pinopsida > Pinales > Pinaceae > Picea > Picea engelmannii. The sequence continues at coordinate 51,224 of ML813469.1, read as the reverse complement.
AGGGGGGAAAAGACAGGCAAAATCACAGACCTAGGCCAAAATCACCATCCACCAAAACATGACAAGCTTAATCACTAACATTCGGCTCCACGGGGGATGGCATGCTCCCTGCGAGCTACCAAGAACGTCCAGCTCCAGTGCCTTTCTTTGGTTTGTGGAGTCTCCTATTTAAAACAAGAATAAACATAAAACAGGAACGATATTTACTATAGTGGGACACTGACTGTGACTTTTAAACAAAAAACCTTTTCAAGAAGTGCCTATTTACAAAGCCAACAAAAACTTCACCACCCTCCAGATTCTGCAACCTATAAGTATTATTGGGAAATGTCTCAGAAATCTTAGAAGGGTTCGATCCAAAGTGCCTAAAATTTGCCATTATTTCCCTTGTCTTGTCTGGGCGCATCCCATTTGAGCACTAGCTCTCCCAGCCGAAAATCCCCTTTTCTTCTCTCCCTGTCAAAGGCATGCTTGATTTTCTGCTAATGGACATGTGCTCTGTCTATCACTTGCTCTCTCGTCTGTTGTACTTCTACCAGCTGATGAATCCTCCTGATTATATCATCAGGCTCTTCCTAGCAGTCTTGGAAGAACTTTTCTACTGGCAAGGCGAGCTGAGAGGAAAAAATTGCTTCAGTCCCATATACAAGCTAGAAAGGAGAGATGCCCAGGGATCATTTATCTGTCACTCTATTAGCCCACAAAGAAAATTTGAGCTTTGAATCCCATGCTTTCTTGTTGTCCTATAATAGTCTTTTGATGATTTTGATGAGGCTTTTGTTACATGACTCTGCTAATCCATTTCCTTGCGGAAAGTAGGGGGTAAAGTGGATCAGCGCAATTTTGAACTGCTCACAGAATCATATCAATGGTTCAACTTTGAAAGATGCAGCGTTATTGGTGACAATTCTGTTCGGACAACCAAACCTTGATATGATATCCTCCAAGAAGTTGATGATTACCTTGTGGGATGCGCTCCTTGTTGGGATAACTTCTATCCACTTGGTAAAATAATATATGGCCGCCAGGATCCATCTATGCTAACCGCAGGATGCAGGATGAATTTCCCTAATCAAGTCTAGGCCCCATTGCTGGAAGGGCCCTAAAGCAATCACAGGTTTTAATGGCAGGGGCTTTAGGTGCTACTTTCGTGAGAATTTTTGACATTTAGCATAGGTGCTGACTTTTGTGCAAACATCATTGAATAGAGTGGGCCAGAAATAACCAGCCCTGAGAATATTATGAGCCATTTTTTTCCATAAGTGATGCCCCCCACAGAAACTATCATGAAATTCCAACATAATTATTTTTACTTCATGTGGGTCTAAACATCTCAAAAGTACCCCTAGGGGGTCTTTCCAATAGAAATTGTTACCAACAAAGCAGTATTTAATGTCTTTGAGCTTTAAAGCTCTTGCCTTGTTCCTTTACATGCCATCGGGGGGCCACAACTCTTGTAGAAAATATATGACATCTTTGTACTAAGGGCATCCTACTAATGGGGGGTCTGCCTGAGCATTTGTATCATATGGTTCAGCCTGCTGATTTTCTGAGCATTCATTGATGAAGCTTACCCCCAAGGCTTTGCAATTAGATTCAGCCAGTTGTCTGGATAAACCTTGACCTTTAATCAATTTGGTGGGCTTTATCTCTAGGTCAAATTCGAGGATTTTTGGAATCCATCGGCTCCTCCTTCCATTTATGTCCGACTGAATGAGAATTTCCTTCACAACAGTTGAAGGGACACATGCAATAATTTTTGACTGCAGGAAATAGACTCTGAAATCCTTGAGAGCTTTAACCAAAGTGTAGGCTTGCTTTTCCATCATGTCATATTTTACCTCAGCATCTCTCAATGCCTGACTGAAAAAAGGAGATGGGATGCTCCAACTCTTCAACATTCCTCTGTAACAGAACAGTCGCTACAGTGTCAAATGAAGCAAATGAGAAAATAAATAAATCCTTTGAGTAATTGGGACTGATAAGAATGGGTGCCTTAGTCAAGGCCTTCTTTATCAGATCAAAGGAATTTCCAGACTCAATAGTCTATTTAACTTCATTTCCCTTCCTCAGCATGGATTTTATAAGCTTTGCCATCTTAACAAAATTGGAAACAAACCTCCTCAGAAAATTAATTTTTCCTAGGAAATATTGGACTTCTTTCTTAGATCTTGGGAGTGACAAGGTTTGAATTTCTTCAACTCGGCTGGGATCAATCTTGACTCCTTCGAATGATACTATGTGGCCCAACATCTTTACCTCCTTCATGGAAAACAAAGATTTTTGGGGATTTAAGGAGAGACCAAACTTTCTGCATTTCAGGAACACCCTTCTCAAATGCTCACAGTGTTCTCTGTCAAACCTGGAGAAAACTGTAATGTCATCTAGATAGATGACCATGAACTTGTCCCTTTCTCCAATGAAATCTATATCCATGGCTCGATAAAAGGTCACCCCTGCTTTCATCAGTCCAAAGGGCATTTTGGCATACATGAGAATACCCCAAGGAGTGGTGAAGGCCATTTTTTCTCTATCCTCAAGCAGGACCGAGATCCTATTGTAGCATGAAAAGCCATCAATCATGGATATCCTTGATGCGCCAGTTACCCTTTGTAATATGTGTTCCATTTTCAGCAAGGGGTAGTTGTCTTTCTTTGAACTCCTGTTCAGGTTTCTAAAATTGACACAAAGTCTGATTTCCCCACTCTTCTTCCTTACAGAGACTAGGTTGGCCACCCACTCTGAATATCTCAAGGGTATGATGATTTGGGAATCTAGTAGCTTCTTTACCTCTCTTTCGATGATAGGCAGCAGCATAGGGTTTATCTGTCTTAATTTCTTCCTAAATGGTTTGGCCTCCTCTTTCAGTGGAATCTTATGCTCAATGACAGTTGTTTCATATGTTCTAAGGTCTTCATAGGTCCAAGGAAAAACATCAAAAAATTCCTTTAATAACTCAGCATACTCGGCCCTCTGCTTTCTTGTCAAGTTACTTGAAAATTTGAAAAACTTTGGCTCCTTCTCAGTGCCAATGTTGCACTCAGCCACACCAGCATCACCATTTGATATTTTACCCTTCACTGCCACATCATTTTTGTCAAATAATCTTTCCAAAGGAACTATTCCTTTTGGAATGTGATTGCTAGGCAACTGAACAATATTATGGTTAGCAATTTTTTTCAGAAACGCACTAGTATGAGGATTTATTTCGGGATCAGGATCTTGATCAATATGTAATGCTGAAAACTCGTCAACAGTCTCCAGGAATATTTTGATTTCAATATCATCTTCAAACACTTTCCAATGCTTGACATTATTAGGTATAGAGGATCTATATCTCACTTCTACATCGTACCTGAGTTTAGGTGGCAGGGGAACTCTAAAATTTCTTGTTGAAACAGCCAGAGAATCAGCCACAGTGTTTTCTCCTCTTGGAATAAATGATATGTTGAAAGCTAGGAAAAAACTATCAATGAGGTCCCATACTTCATTTCTGTAACTCCTAAGCTGAGGGTGTTTGGCCTGATAACTGTTTCTGATCTGCTGGATAATCAGTTCAACATCTCCAAACACATATATCTCTTCAATCCCCATGTCATTTGTAGCCCTTAAGCCCAAAACAAGAGCTTCATACTCTGCCACATTATTGGTAGCTTCAAATTCTAACTTGTACAATAGAGATGTGGTTTTCTAAGCGGGGGAAACAAAAACTACCCCAGCACCAGCCCCTTCTTTAGAAGAAGCTCCATCAAAGAAAATTTTCCAAACAGAGGTAATTGGAGGAGAATCTTCACAGAGAGCAATAGGCTTTCTTATTTCAAGATGGGGCTCAGGAGCGTCAGTGAGTTGCAACAGACTGGAACCCAAATCAGTATCAAAGGAAAAGATAGGATGATTGGTAGGATTGACTTCATCACTGATAATGTAGGCCAATTGAGCTTCTCTGTACAGTCTCTTATGCTCCCCTCCAAAGAATGGAATGGTATCATATGTGAGGTCCATATGCAAGGTTCCCCCAATTATTTTTATCCAAGATATTGACAATAGCATGCCAAACTTAGGAGGAACATCAACCACCATGATATCCATGACCACACTTTTCATGGGCAGCTGAAACAAGGTTACCACCAGATCTTTGATGACCCCAAGACATTGCACTCTCCTCGAGTCAAAAGAATACAAATCATGATAAGACTTTGTGACTTCCAATCCTAATTCTTCCATGATAGTTTTGGGCATGAGATTATAGGAAGCCCCTGAATCCATCAAATAGTTGTGCAACACCTTGTCATGTATGTTCAGGGATTTGAGAAGGGAGGGGATGAATCATCTTTGTCTTCTACCATAGGACCTAAGATGACTGTAGACTTTTCTTCTTGAAGGTTTACTGAGTCTGTGGAATGATAGGGTGGTTCGGGATACAATAGCTTAGAGAGGGACCTGTTGAAGTCTTCATTCTTGACTAGCTCTACAAGGGGGAGAGGGATTCTGATCTTCTGAATTTCATGCCCAAAGATAAAGGAGGAAGGGGGTTTCAAAATTTCTCTCACCTCTGGGACAGGGTCTTTGTCTATTGTTGAGGGATTCTGAGCTTTCCTTTTCTTAATGGTATTTGATGCATGCTTAGTAGGCTTCTCTTCTCTAGGAGGTTGAGCAGGGATGTTAGAATCTTCTGTTTTCCTCTTGGATCAGAGGTTGTATTTGTTGGGATTGGTATTGGCCTTTTCGATCTTGCTTAGCTCATTTATTTGAATGTTCATGAGGGATTCCTCGTATGTGGATTGAGTCAAATGGGGAAATGGAGAGGTGTCTCCAATACAATGAATTTCAGGGTCAAGCTCCTCGTCTTCCCTTTCCTCATGAGTAACAAGGTTATTTTGAAGGGGAGTCTGGATTTTTTGATCGCTTCTATCTCTGTCCCTCTTCTCCTTTGGCATAATATGAGGAGCATTGTTATTCAACCTCCTGAATATGCCTCTGTTATCAGTATTTGGGACATTCTTATAACCTTGCTTCCCTTTGAATTTCATATTCTCCATTTCTGCAAACAGAGAGGGACTTCACCATATTGGTTAATTCATCTACTTGAGGGTAGGATGCAGAAGAACTAGAGGTTGAGGCCTCAGATCTTCCTCTTCCTCTGTCTCTGTCGGTTTTTCTCCTAATTTTGTCAACTGCCAATACATTGGATTCTACTTCCAAGGTTGCATCTTTCATATGAGCTAGGGAAGTAGCTCTTCTTTCCCTGAGAAGGAGGCAAAAATTGGGGTCAAAAGCACTAGAATAAGTGATTTTGGCAAAGGCTTCTGTAGGCTTTATCTCAGCAAGGATCTTATTGTACATCTTGTTGAATCTTTTGGAGAAATCATAAATAGATTCTCCCTCTTTTCTCTTCAGGGACCCAAACTTTGTGATATAATACATAATATCTTTTTTATCCCCCCACTACCTCAAGAAAACATCATCTAAGGCTTCAATAACAACAATAGATCCATGGTTTAATTCCCTAACCACTTCCTAACCTCACCATCAAGGATATGGACAAAGACTCTCATCCAGACGTCTTCATTTTCAATATTTAGATTTTCTGCATAATTGTAGAAGGCGACAAGGTGCTCTTCAATACTTATGTATTCTTCTCCAGTGAACTTAGGCATATATTTTAGGTAATCCCCAGCATGGAGAGCGTTCATCGGTTGAGGTAGGATTAGAGGGGTGTATCTTGCAGCCACTATGGAATCCATTCTATTTCCAGGGGGATTAGCACCTGCCATAGGGATATGAGATAGAGGATAATTAGGAGGAGAAGGGGTTCGAACTGGGGAGAGTGGGACTGAGCCTCTCGGAGGAAAGGGAAGCAACAGAGGATTCAAAGAAAGGACAAAGGGCCTGAAGGAAAAGAGGTTTCTTCGTCTATAGCAGCAATAATAGGATGAGGAGTGGTAAAGCCCGAGGTGGGAAAGTATTCAGACACGCTAGGTCTAAACCATGGTACAATTTCAAGAGAGAGAGGAGTGATAAGGGTTTCTCCCTCCAATCCCAGACCAGGAGGGGAAAAATCAATAGGAACACTCCCAAAATTTAAATTTTGGGAAACTCCAACAAAAGGTATAACAGGGGAATGAGATGTAGAAATTGGAGTTTCTAAAGAAGGACAGTGGAAATTATCAGAAATACTTGGTTCAACAGTAGAAGTACCTTCTCGGAGGGCCTTTCCCTTTCTGAAAATTTTCTCTGGGTCAGCTTCAGGTGTTGCTAAATGCAGTTGTGGAGTAGACCTCGTGTGTCTTCTTCTAGAAGCCACAACATAAATAGTGGAGTCGTTGGTGGATCTGCCTCAATTGAGTCACCACAATGGAGTCGTCAGGTGTATAGTTGCAATCTTTAATGTACTAAGTTCTGATGCACCTTCAGAACTAGTAAGCTTTGTCGTTCAATCCCAGGGAAAATCTTCAATTTCGTCCCTGGCAACGACACCATAAATGTTAGCACCAAAAGTCACCTATGGATTGCGGCAGAGGTAAGCCTAGTACCCATCAGTTTGTATGTCACAATGAATAAATTTAAGGGGGGTCTAATGGACAAAATCTCAAGATTATATCGTTCTAACTCAGAAAAATGGGTTGGCACGCATAGGCAAGTGAGGTCTTGATCTAACTTCAATCAGTAAATTGCAGTATGGTGGTGATTAGGGGGAAGAATTTGAGGAGAATGAAATGGTCTAATGTGGAGATCCGGTCTCCTAGCAACTTAAGGAGGAAAAAATTCAAATACAAGATCCTCTTGAATTAAGAATTTCAAGAAACTGAAACCGCTATGACAGTAATGCAATAAAACATACATTAGAATACAGTCACATCGACCTGACTGGATCATCCATGTCCAAGCTCTCAGCATCAGAGGAAAAACAGAACACAAGAAACTGGTTAAAACTGGTTGTAACGTCACCATGATCAAACCTCCATCACAAAAACACAACTACCCTCGAATGGATCCTCCATGCCCGAGTGTTTTAACGTAGAAGTTACACAAAGATGAAAGGAAACTAAATTTGATTAAACAAGAAGTCTCAAATACATATCATAACAAAAGAACCAGAGGCTTTGCTAAAACTTTACAAATTGAGAGCGTAGCTCAACCATCGACACTTACAAAATATAAAACATGAGTATATATCCTCAGAACAGCTAACGTCCCCCACAGATGCAATTGGACCCCTGCATTCAAAGCTTTGTGTTTCTTCTCCTTCTATCAGACTGCACAGGCTTTCCTTTGTCAGACGCAAATCTAAGACAATATGGGTTTTGCAGTAAAATTCCATGACAGGGTGACCTAGGGATGACAACCCACCTCCACGACCGGTTCTTCCATGCTTCCTATTTATGGTTGAAACGAGGTTTCAACCACCTTATTTGGCTTCATTAACTTCCCTTATTGGGATCGGGACGAGCCCAGACGTCCATGAATGCTCTTAGGCAGTGCTCCTGACTTGCTGAGTTAAACTTGGCACCTTGAAACCATGTTGCCTTCTTCTTCTGTTAATAAAAACACTCTCGACCCCTTTGGCATGGCTCTTTTCAATCGCCCCATGTGACTGCGGGCCATGACCTCATGCTTGTCCCACATGATGTTTCAAGGTTTCTCATTTCGAGATTTTTCACCCCATCTTGGCTTCAATATCATGATGCCCGAAATCGCGAAACGGTCGCTGATATCGGCGGTCATATTCGCTTCAAAATGGACGAACACGATCATTCCCTTGACAATACAAAATGTTGACTATGCGACGAGCGCTAACCCATTTTCTCGAACCTGCTTCCTTTGTGACCAAGTGCTAGGACTGGGGCCCCATTTCTGGGAGCTTTCACGATTTCGCGTTTCGGGAGAAAGAGATACTGCTCCAGGGAAACCTTTGATTCGCGAAATCACGAAATCAGAATTTCGCATTTCGGGGCTTCGGACTATGGGTGCACTTGGCGAAGAGAACCCCGAACTCCTGGTTCCTGAAATCACCGAAGTCAAATTAATGGCCCTCTGCTTCTCACAAACAGATGGCCTAGATATTCCCCTTCACGAATCGAGATTTCACGATCCTTGATGCATAATATCTCAACATTTGAAATCCTGATTTCTGCGCTCATTTGATTCCATATAAGAATTCTCTTAGTGTTGTGGCCTGCAATAATGAAGACTTAGATGGCATGGCTAGGACTTGGGGAAAAACAAAGACTTGGTAATAGAGGCAAAAAGAGAAGTAATCGGCCATAGGGGGAACAGAAAATATCGGGGCCGATATCTCTCAGGCAAACTTCAACAAGGAAAACCAGTCCACCAAAGGATGAAAGAAAACAGCAAAGGAAAATATACGCCAGGAGGAGAAATATATGATCAGGTATGCACAAAAGGGGGGAAAAGACAGGCAAAATCACATACCTAGGCCAAAATCCCCATCCACTAGAACATGACAAGCTTAATCGCTAACACATGGGATGGGAAGAGATGATGCATAACAACATTGGTTCACATGTGAATCTATATGGTTTGTGAAAAGAGTCATAAATGAGGCATCCAATATTCTCCAGCTACAAACCACATTCAGAGACAGAGCTTTCACATTGTACATGAAGTACAAAGCTACCATGTTGGGGGGACAAGTAAGGTCCATTATATAAATAAGAAGACATGTCCTCAGAGAATTTCAGAAACCAAATTTAGAGTTCCAATGTATAATCGAGATCAAAGAGATTCAGTAGCAAGATAGAAAAATTGTGTGGGATTATGAGCAACAATGTCCAACATTTCAATGTTCTATTGGATAGACTAATATTTAAGATCCAAGACATCCAACATAGAGAATGGTTTATTGCAAAATACATACCACACATTCAAGTCTTTCTCACCCAACAAAAGGTAACAACCTAAGCTGAGGCTATAGAAATTGCAGTGTGCTTAGATTCTACGTCGGGCTAGTGCAGGTACAATCTCATCTCATGAACCTTACCGTGCAACTACAAGTTATGGAAAAGGATAAGTTGTGTGCAATAATGTCTTGTGTACCATGTGTCACATAGAAGGTCACCATAGAAATGAGTGTCCTATTCCAAGAAGCTACATAGTGATGGGTGTTCTGAATCCATTTTCAACAAAACGAAAAACCAAATGGTGTGAGATTTGTAGAAAATGGGGTCTTATAGCTCCTTGTTTTCTAACACTTCAGAAGTATCAAAAGACCATGCACACTCCATTTTGAAAGTTTTGCAAATACATGGGATATTATGTGAACAATTGTCATTCGTTGCATCTAATGAAGGAGCACATTGTAGATGTTTATCGACTCCAAGAAGACAATAAGGGTGGAGAATATGGAGGCTTCGACAGAGGAGGCAACCAAGGAGGCCAAAGAGGAGGATATGGAAGAGGAAGAGGAAGAATATGTGATGCCAGAGAAGGACGACCACCTAATAGTTTTAACTATGGAAAGATAAACCACTTGGTGCAATTATGTACCAAGCCTCACACACTCTATGGATATTGCAATAGGAAAAACCATGTCATGGAAGATTTCCCAGAGTTATTGGCCAAATGTGAAGAAACGAAGGGACCCTACAACATGGTGATTACTAGAAATTGTGAATATCAAACACCAAAAGAATAAGTGGAGTACGGGTGGGAACTCGAGGAGGCATCCATACAGGAGATGACCTGGAACGAGGAGAAAGTTCAAGACATAACATAGAAGGAAAAATAAGAAAAGTAGCACAAGCACCTCGTAATTTCAACATCACGCAACAAAAGATGTTCCTATGTGATGTGTAGAGGGTTCTTGAAGAGGAAATCAGACACAAAGAATTGCAATGCACAGTGCAAAGGAAGTTGGAAGAGGCCTGCGCATGCAAAGAAACGCACGATGCATAGGGAATTGGAAGAGGCTTGTGTGCATGAAGAAGTGAAACATGAAATGAAGAGGGAACTAGAAGATGAATTCTCGTGTGAAGAATTATGATGCATGGAACAAAAGTAAACAAAATGCAACACTTACCCCAAGACTAAATAAAAAAACCAAGTAAGTGACTTCCTCCATTGTTGTGTTAAGGTGTTGAGTGATCCTATAGCATGGGGTATTCACACTATTGATCAATATCTTATCATGTTCATTCATAAAGGGTTTTTTTTAATTGTGAAAAATAACATCAATATATTGTAGGTATTGGGGGGGTATGTGGGGTCTCAAGGGGTTTATAGGTATTTGGGGGTATAAAAAGGGGTTTCTTTTATTCGAAATATGTATTGGGAAGAGGGTTCAACATAAAATAAATTGGAGGTATTTATCAATATCTAGTGAAATTAGGGATATTCTTTACTATCCCATGAATGCAGGCGTTATATCACAGGTTCACTGAGCGAAGACCCTATGTCCTATAGATGCAAATAAATTGACCCACATGTTGATAATATGTATGGAGGAAATGGAGACAAATGTGGATATTTCTTCCACATTACCATAATGAGATGTGCGTCATATAAGAAGGAGTCAATGCACATGGAGAGAATTTAAGATGACATCTAAGCTAGGATGTTATGAGATGGATGGTGTGATTTTGGACCTGGGATCTAAAATGAAGATCTTGTGGAATAAATCATGGGATTTTATGGGTAAACCAACATTGGTGTGGTCCACCATTCAACTTAGGGTTGCCAACCAATACAAAATTTATCCCATTGGCAAGCTGGAACAAGTGGAAGTGAACATTGATGGGGTAAAAAATAAAGCAGAATTTGAAGTGATCAATATTATTTATGACTTAGACCCATGTCCAACTCTACTTTGCATTGACTGGGCATTTTATACCAATGTCGTACTAAATATGAAGCAACGACAGACGTCCTTTGAGACAAACACCTTATGCATTATTGTGCCATTAGATCCAAATGAGGGTGATATATACAATGATCATATGAATGAAGATTTGTAGAGATCAATCATGGAAAATATATATAACATCACAAGGTGTAAGGAACACTATGTAAATCCAAAAATCAATGGTGAATTGAGCCGGAGAAATTTTCATTCCTGTGACATGGATTCAGAGGATGCACTGAAAATATGGTAGAATAATTTGTATGAGGTATAAACTAGGACATCTGAATGAATCACCAAAGTTGTGCGTTGGATCAGATTAGAGTATCGAGGTTTGATGGGATAGGCCTAATAGACACATTCCTAGAAAAAATAGAGGAGAGTGTGCTTGATACCCAAAGGATTCATGCCATGGACATGAAATTCAAGGGAACACCTGCATGTTTGAGGGAAACAGATCGTTTATATCTACAGGAATGGACATAGGTGGTGGAGTGTAACAAAGTAAAGTTCCAACCCACAATGGACTTTGAATTAATGATCCAGTACAAGGGTATCGGAGATCCTTGGGAACATATTTGTTTCTCTAAGAGGTGCTAGATGGCCAAGAATATTTCTAGCACACAATGGGTTCATATATTTTCCCATACCATGGATATGGTACCTAGAAGATAGTACATCAAGGAGGAGACAAGAAGGAAAACATGGGACTTGTAGAAAGTGAGCAGTCAATTTTGCACAACATTCAAGTTTACGTTAGAGGTCCTTATGCAAAGATATTTTATCAAGAATCAAATATTTCATCTTCCATCAATAGCCCAAAGAAATTGGATAGAAATTTGTCTGTGCATACCATAATATGATGGCGAAATCAAAGAAACCAGATAATGTGTGCATGCATTGGTTAGGGTCATTCATACTTTGGTACGTTGGAATGACCGGCGCGACAAAATTAGCAAAACCCTGTAGTGAGTTCATAGAAAATATCCTACTCAGTGTGGTAGTACAACAAAACAGTGGTGTCAAGTAGTTGACTAGGATAATTCCTTCTATGAGCCAACCCAAAGCATGGGATAAACTCTAGGAAGTAAAGGACCATCACATGCCCAAGCTTGAAATCCTAAGCAAGGTGGATATCAAAGGTCCTCTATTAGAAAGGGAGCCCCAACTTAAATAAACAGATTTCAAAATACAAGATGAAGTGTAGCTCTCATCTTTATTCTTTGATGCATATGCACAGGTTATTCTAGGGGTCGAGGGAAAACTGTCATCAGGAAATGGGCCAAGCCCCTGAAGAAATCAGGGATGATTTCATTAGTGGATTGCCCACATTTCAGGCACAACATGTCCAACAATTTATGCATTTGATTCTTACTCAATTGATTGCATGGAAGCTTCCTCTAGCTAGATAAGGCATACCAAGTTGACGTCGACATAATGCACCAAGTCTCAGGCCTTCCTACAAAAGGACATGATCTAGTTAACGCGATAGTGGCTAAGGATGTTGCGCAAGAGAAGGCATACACAAAGTATGGTACATGTAGAGGATAAAGAGGAGTGGTGATTTAAGAGATAAACGAAACCAAAGTTCGATTCGTTGTGCATATACTTTCTTGCAAAATGTTTCACAAGTGTTGTAAGGATGAGTGCCCACTGGGGAGTAATTGTTGCAACAGAGAAATGTGTCCAAGGAGTTATGATGGCTTGAGCATGATACTTACTGAACGAATTCATTCAATACTTCCTGGAGGAGTTTCACTACAATTGGGGGTTACTCTTGTTGGCCATGATAATGTGGAAGCCACCACTGGGCCACAAGTACAATGCATAGGTGTCACCATCCTTCCTCGCGTCAAAATTCCAAGAGATGCAATACAAGTACTCTGCATACCGCACAACATCATTAACATGTATGGGGACTATCCCCAATTTGATTTTACTTTTCATAATGTTTTCATCACCCCATGTGTAGATCCACGGGTCAATCCTGAGATCCTTCCTTTCTGCATTATCGAGGAGGATGTTCAACAAGTCATCGCAGAGTGGTGAGACAAACTTCGGCTGATCGTGAGATCCTCCCTTTTTGCATTACCGCTGGACACTAAATTAATACAAGTTCAATTTTATTGATTTTTTCATCTTTTTTCAAATTTACACTATAAACTTCTATTTTATTCATCTTAATTTCTTTTAAATTTACTAAGAAAGACAAGGGAACCCCTCCCCACAAGGATTTGACTGCTAAATTCTACGGAGGTATACATACCCTACGGAGGTATACATACCCTATCACCCTCTTGATTTGAACCTATAACCTCCAAGGAGAAAATACATGTTCTTAACCATTAGGCTCACTCAAATTGTATATATATTATCTCATAAAAAATTATAACAATATTTATATAATATTTTAATAATATTTTTATTACAATTAAGATGTTTCTTAACTTTATAACTTAATTTTAATGATAATGATACAATTAAAATCACTAAAAAAAAAAGTTTATTAAAATATTATCACACTATTATAATTAAATATTCTAAATTATTTGGAAAAAAATGATTATTATTTATGTATTATGAATAATTCTGCATAATATAAAAAAAAAAATAAAAAATTATTAAACATTTTTTTTATTAAATTAAAATAAAAATATTCATAAAACATTAAAATATATTATTATTTAAGTAGAAATCAAAACACACATAACTGCATTCAAAATCTTTTCCAAAAACCACTCCTATCATCACAAAAATACTCACTCATTATGAGATTCAAAATAGAAAATACTCATTCTTAGATTCAAAGTGGAATTATATATCCTCACTTATTTTATTTTATATGTCTATAATAATTGGCTATCTTAAAAGTCTTTGCAAATCTTAAGATGGAAGTTTATGTACATACCACAATATATAAAATGTAAGGTACTAGTTCTATGGGATAGTATAGTTGGTGAGATTTGTGCACGACAGTTACCAAGTTATTATAGTTAGCAAATAGTTACCAAGTTCAAGTATATTAAATTATATATTATTTTAGGAAAATTAATTAAACAAATATTATTTAAATGTTTTTTATTATTACTTAAATTAGATAATATTATTTTTTACTAAATCACAATTTTAGAGTGTTTAAATTGTATTTTTAAATACATAAATCAACTTAAAAACCTATAAGATATTAGTAAAACAAATTACCAAAAAAAAGGATAATTAAACCATTTAAAATACATAAATAATTTTTTTTAAATTAAATATTATTCAAAAAAAATTAATTATAATTTAAATAATATGGTAATTATAATTATTTATTTAAATTATCAGCCGAATATAATGAAAACCTTTCCTACTTAATATACAAAATTATATGTCAAATTTGAAAAGTAATTATGTTAAAAATAAAAACTTATAATTTTATTCTTTCATTTGAATGTAATGTCATCATTTTATAAAATTATATGTTAAATGAGAAAAGTAATTATCTTAATAATAAAAACTTATAATTTAATTCTTCTTCATTTGAATGTAATGTCATCATTTTATAGTTCATTTGTCAAATTTGAAAAGTGATTCATCATTTTATAGTTCCTCCGTCAAATTCGAAAAGCGATTCATCATTTTAAAGTTCTCAATTTCAAAATTTGAAATAGCATTGGATTGCATCTTATTGATATGGATACATATTTGTAAAATCTAATTGAAACATATTTAAAAAACTATGTAAATAAAACCAAATGCATTTTACTAAATTTCCAAATACAATTTAAAGTCTACTCATGTAAGAATAAAGGATTTAGATGATGATCGATTTGGTCAAAGATCCCTACTCGATGATTGTATACTCCCAAGGTGGGCTAGTCGACGATTGTATATTGTATACTCCCAAGGTGGTGGGATATAAGGTTTTATATGATTGAGATGGATATGGTTATGGTGAAGCTTTTGATGGTGGAAATTATTATGAAAGTTCAAATGCCGGCTTGGTATTCACCTAGGATGTTTTGTAAAAAAGAACTTGGCATGGCTCAACATATGCCCTTTTATGTAAGGAACATGAAGAAACTTTCAATGCTTATCAAGTCATGTAATTATTTTACACGAGTATAGAAAGAGGTGGAAGTAGTTAAGGGACCAGGGATATGTTGGGGTCCAATACTATAGAGGAGAGTTTTAGAATTTGGTGTAGTGAAGATTTATAAAGATCTACCTCTAATGATAGCTTGGGGAATATGAGTTATTAGTAGCATTTTTGAAGACATATTTATCCTTATCATTCAATATGCTACTTAAAGTATGTATATTTCAAAAAAATTCAAACATACTTGAAATGATAAACTTCTAAGGAAAATTGTCGTGAAAGAAGTAAACAAATTTGGAGCCTAGGTATATTTTGACAAACCTCGTAGAGGGGAACCACTTATGTCTAGGGTAGGAGGGATCATACGTTTGAATGATACCCACATTTTAAAATTCAAAGTTTGCTTGGGGAGGGTAGAGGGGAACCACTTGTGTCTAGGGTAGGAGGGATCATATGTTTGAATGATACCCACATTTTAAAATTCAAAGTTTGCTTGGGGAGGGTAACAAATAACTCTGTAGAAATTTTGTCATTAAAGTTAGTTTTAATGCTTGTAGTTGAAAAAGGTACATCAAAACTCCAGAGTTTTGGTGACTTGTTAGTGGTGGTAAATTAGACGCAAGAGGATAATGTATTATATTATTCTAAGGCCCACATATGAGGAGGTACAAAATTTTAAATCTACTTTTAATTATATATAATTTCATCATGTTTATATACAAAAGAATGAAGTTGTGGATGATCTATCAAAGGATGGACTTTTGTTGGATCCAGGGATATGGCATATACTTGAGGACTTGGAGGGTCAAACCTATAAATACTATTAAGGGTTTTTCCAAGCTTGGTGGTGATTTTGTTTACCTTCTTCCTACATGATTCCATTTACTTTCTTCTAAAAATAATCATATGACGTTGCTAATCTAATGTTAGCTCGAAGTTAACTAGGTGTAGTAATGTTGAATAGATTTCAAAGATACATGTCATATGTTGCTTAACCGATGTCCTCAAGAAAAATATGCTACTTTCCATTTGGTGGGTTCCATTTCAATAAAGACTAATGTATAATGTGTCACATGAGCACATGCTAACATGTAATGTGTTACATAGAAAATGACTCATAAACAATTGTTGACGTGACACATTACATGTCAACCTTTGTTGACATGGCACTTGCCACATGGTAAGTGAAATTCTAAACAATTTTACCAACATCAAAATAGCATCCACAAGATTCCAATTAACTAGCATATAATACCACTAAACCCCTCAAAAATGTGGATATTATCATTTATTTAATGTTTTATAAACATCTTGTATGTTAAATTAGAGACAATACTTACTTGAAACATTTTTACAATATTAATTAAATTCATGTTCCCACATAATGGGTATCAACAATAAAAAGAAACAGAAAAAAATGCATATTATGAAAAATAACCCTTAAATTTAATAGTGTCAATTATTTCTCATTAAAAATCAATATTAAATAATAAATTTAAACAATATTGTCCATAAAAATTTTAAAAACTACCCCTTTCAATCTTTTTTAAGTCCAAATAGATCTGATCTTGAATATCTCCAAGTAAAATTGAATATCATTTAAGATTAATAAAAAAACTCTACTTAATTAAAAAAACAACAAACAATTTACTTATAGTTTTGCAAATAGGTCATACATGACTGATCTCTTGCAAATAGGATGATTTATAAAAAATTATAAATGATGATCTATATCTTATTACAAATGCCCTATATTCATAGGTATATGATAATACAACTTTCAACATATTTTGTTCGCTAGTCCTAGATTATTGAATTATATTGAGAACACAAAATTTAATTCTTTGAAATGTTCACTTTATGTGTTTGATAATTAATAATTAGAAACATATCATTATATAATAATTTTTATTTTATTCTAGTCCATTAAAATTATATCATTGCATAATAATTTCTGAAAACTATATCATTTCATAATAATTTCCACTTCTACTTTTATTTGAGAATATAGTATAGTGAATCATAATATTGTTTTATGCCAAAATGAAATGAAATGATAAGAGATTTAAAGGGTGAGAAATATAGACATTATTTAAAAATAATAAGTTAACACTAGAGGAAACAATAATAAAACCATTATTTATTTATTAAAAATTATTTAATAAAAAAGTAAAATTAAAATCTAGTTATATAAGCTTTTGGAATATAATGTAAGAAATATAACAAAGTTAATATTTTGTTACTATTATATAAGTATTAATTAAGAATATTAATTTAATTCATCAAAATAATAATAATGTATTTTTAAGGTCACTTTCAAGCTAGACATTAAATTGGTATATGAGACTCTCTTGTTTGTGGAATAATGGACTTCTTACCCTTAGGGATTTGACTGCTATTTAGTTTAGCTGATCCAAGAAAGAAACACATGTTGTTAACCATCAAGCATACACAAATATTAAATTACTAGAATATTATAAAAACAAAATATAATATACAAATCTTAAATTAATAATAATTTATAAAAAATTATGATAAGTGATGTGTAAGAGATAGACCTAAAGTAGAATATTGAAGAATCTAGCTTGTTGAGAACATAGCAAATAAATAGAAATGGATTTGGCAAGGACAATACTTGAAATAGAGAAATGGAAATAGGATGTTAATGCTTGTATATAGTCATACATACAATCAATATTATCTACATAGCAACATTATTAAAGAATGGAAAAGGAAAATTGCTTTCCATCTAGATATTTCTTTGAGTAGTGCCTCCCCTTAGAGGTCCTCTTAATTTTCTATAGAATTCAATGGTAATTGACTGCTCTATATAAATGTCAAAGGATTAGGATGCCCCTCTGTAACACCCTGTTTCCCCCAGTCTGTAAAAATAACTATATTGGCCAAGAACTATGGCAAACTCCAAGATGTGAATGTGTGATTTGACGGACCCTGTATAAAGGGTCGATGAATGTAAATGATGTGTGAATATGTGTTTCATGACTGCTGGGAGGGGGATGTGCTGAAAAAGAGACCACGATGGCTGATGAAAGGTGGTGGAAGGCACCTGGAATGGTGGCGTTAACTTCCACCGAACCAATACCGTATTGATCTTTACTGTCTCAAAGACCAAAGTTGCTCGCTGGCCTTGGAATGAATTACTCGCTAGGATGGTAGGTGGGGAGGCTCCTCATGAGTTAATGAGGGGATGGGGGTGAACCGCCCATCCGTAGAATCCCTCAGACCTGACCACTGCGGGGGAATTCGCGCCACACGCAACCTTGCAGGACAAAGCAAGAAAGGAAGTGTGGGGAGAGGGAGCGCAACAGGAATCGCAGAAGGAGAACTAGAGGAACTCCGGGAAAATACAATGAGTCTTGAGTAGAGGAGAAGGAGAGTAACCTTCATCCTTGACTTTCGACGAGCGGGAAGTAGGAGACTGAGTCTCAAAGCCTCGTAGTCTAGCTCGGGGGTGGCTAGTGGTAAATCCGTTGGGAGTCGTTGAGCCTACGGTTGGGTGGAAACGATCACTCCTCTCAGCAGTTGCATTACTCCTAGTGTTTTCTGATAAGTATTTATGTCCTGTATCTTAAATTGAATACTCCTGGAATGCATGCTCATGGTTGTACACTCATAAATGGTTTCTATATAGAAATGTTGCCTGGTGTTTTGATTGGAAATGGTGGATGCATGCTTAAACTTGTATTGTAATGCCCCATATTTTGACCTTAGGTAGTTAGAACATTGTTGTTTAACCAATCTTGATAGTTCAAAGTTTAGCATTTGTTTGGAGTCAGTTAGACTTTGTTAGACATTGAGATGTGTACCTCTAGGTCTATTTGTATGTTACATGTTATATGCTCATGAAAAAGATAGTTATTTGATTTGTTAAACATGAAAATTAAATGGGCAAGTTCGATACATGTATACCAATTCAAGTTATATTGTGAATGTATAATAGATGCAATGTGTGATGTAAATAGGAAAACATTTCTTA
>ML813469.1:17466-32188 GCA_009831015.1 Picea engelmannii | reverse complement strand
ATATATATCGGCGTTTCAGAGTTTCGGCTCCTATAGACTCAAGCACGAGACCTCTTGTCTTTGCGTATCGCGAAATCCCAACTTGCGAAACCCCGAAATGAGCTTAGTAGATATATGGGTTTCGGTGTTGCGACACCCGGGAAACTGAAGGGTATGAACCCTCGTCTTCATACATCATGAAATCCCAGTACGCGAAGTCCCAGTAGGTGAAATCCTGGAGCGGCTTGGTGTGAATAGGATTTTGGGTTTCGGGGTTTGAAGAGTCGAAGAACTCAACTCCCTTTCATTTCGAACTCTCATTTTCCAAAGTCCCGAAATGCGAAAGGCGCCTCTTGACTTAGCCCGGGGTCACAATCGATAGACACATGGAAGTGAATCCTACACTTGGTGCATGAATTGTACACGACAGATTTTTAACGAAAGAACTAGTGAATTGGTTTGGTGAAGGTCCCGATTGGAAGACCTAGCCTACGCTAGAACCTCGTAGGAATTCAGGAACTCTGTCCCTTGATAATGAAGGAGAAAGAAAAAGGTGAAAAATCTTAGTTCCCGTAGAGGGTGTGTTACAAATTGGCATCAGAGCATGGTTACAACACTTGGCCTGCTTGGGCTCATGAACAGGTTGCGCAGAGACTCCATTCGGAGTATTGTTAAAAGGAGTAAGTCTTTATCTTAACCCCCTCAATTAAAATTCGAAGTTAAGAATGAAAAAAAAACCCTATTGTGTGTATGCCTGTGAAAAATATGAATATTGCGTAGGCTATGAATGTATATAAATATTGACTAACAACAAGCATTTTTCTTTGCACACAAGCGGACAATCAACCACAGGAAATTATAGACGTATAGAATGGTGACTCACCATGAAGTGGGGGAGGGCTCCCATAATAGAGACGAAGAGTCTGACGAAAGGAGGGCGGTAGGGGCCCCTCCAGATCTAGCTGAGACTGTGAGGATCCTCATGGTTGAATTACAGAGCTGCAAGGCTGACAACGAGAGGATGATAAAAGAGAAAGAGAAACAAACGGAAATTAATGCAATTTTACTGCAAAGATTATCCGACATACAAAGACAATTGCAACATGAACCTGATATATAGAAATGTGGTCATGTCAGTGGCCACACTGAAAGGAGCACCTCGAGAAAGGTCCACCCCAGAGATAAGGGACAAGCATCGAATGATTCCTCTGGAAAGGAAGCTGGCGACTCAGAGGGATCTTCTAGCAACAGAACTGGTTATCATTCCTGAAGAAAACAAAAGAAGAAAAAACTTTCCAAGAGTCATCATCTCGAAGAGTTCAAGAAGGCCAAACCACCCTCCTTCAATGGTGAAATAAAGAAGGGAGAGGAAGTAGAGGCCTAGCTTCTTGGACTAAAGAAGTATTTCAGAGTCCATGACTTCTCAGAAAACTTGAAGGCCTGAGTAGCCACCTTCAACTTGAATGGAAAGGCTTCCATTTGGTGGGAAGACCTTAAGAATGTAAAAGGGATTCACGAAGAAGACTTGTCTTGGGAACGGTTTGAGAAATACTTCAGGAAGAAATATCTGTCGGAAAAATACTTCGACGAAAAGACTAAAGAATTCTATGAACTCAATATGGGGCAACTCACCATAGAGGAATATGTCAGCAGATTCCTCAAGTTGTTGAGGTATGTACCCTACATAAAAGCAAAAAAGGCAAAGGTGCAACGATTTATCAGTGGACTACCTAAGGACTATCAGAACTGAATTGAATTTGACGAACCAAAGACCCTAGAAGATACTATCTGAAAGGAAAGATATTGTTATGAACAGCTTGGGCATCGGACAGGACCTCGCGAAGGCTGGAAGAAGAAGAATAGTTCAGGATTCCAGAAAAAGGGGTTTAAATCCCCAAGATTTAAGAACTATAAAAAGAACTCAAGGATGAACTTCCCAGCTTGAAGTGTACACCAGCAGAACTTTCCCTCCTTGAGCAGAAATAAACTTTATGGATCTGCCCCAGTAAAGACTGATAACCCAAAGAGAGAACCTTTGAAATGTTGGGGTTGTGGAGAAGAACATC
The DNA here is from genome assembly GCA_009831015.1 of Picea engelmannii. Classification (NCBI taxonomy): domain Eukaryota; kingdom Viridiplantae; phylum Streptophyta; class Pinopsida; order Pinales; family Pinaceae; genus Picea; species Picea engelmannii. The sequence continues at coordinate 30,143 of ML813469.1, read as the reverse complement.
TACTGAGGGATTGCCCGCACCGACAACAGAACAGTCGGAGAATTTACAACGTTCAGGAAGCTACCACCGTCAATGATGTGGCCAGGAGTGTGCCACAAATTTATGCAGCCTTGGATAATAACCGAGCTGACTACCAAGCTTCAGTAAAGGAAATCGAAGGTATGATCACCAACCATCTAGTGTCTATTCTGATTGACCCTAGTTCAAATTTGAGTTATATATCCCCTAAGGTTGTTGATAAATGTAAACTACAGCCACATAAAAATGCCAAGCCATGGTTGGTACAGTTAGCCACTGGCACCAAAAGAAGGGTAGCGGAGGGCATACCAGCCTACCAATTCATTATGGGCGAATTCCCCACCCAAGAAACCCTTAACATATTACCCCTAGGATCGTATGATCTCTTGATTGGTATGGACTGGCTAGCCACCCATAAAGCCAAACTGGATTGTTACCATAAAACCTTGGAATGTGTAAGTGAAGAAGGAAGGAGAATAACCCTTCAAGGGATCCAAAAACCTGTCTCGGTGAGACAAATATCATCTCTTCAAATGAGAAAGTATTGTAGAAAATGATGTCCACTATATGCAATACAGGTGCTGAAAACAATTGAAGGTGACAAACCAAGCCTCGAAGACCACCCCACACTGAGAGAATACAGAGATGTATTTCCAGAAGAGGTACCGGGTCTACCTTCGAGAAGGGACATCGAATTCTCAATAGACCTTGCACCAGGAATGGTGCCAGTGTCTAGGACACCCTATAGAATGAGCACACCTAAGCTAGTTGAGCTTAAATTACAACTAAAATAAATGATGGACATAAGCTATATCCGACCCAGCATGTCTCCATGGGGAGCACCAGTCCTATTTGTGAAAAATAAAGACGGTACCCTCTGACTGTGTATAGATTATAGACAACTCAATAAGGTAACCATAAAGAACAAGTACCCCTTACCTAGGATCAATGACTTGTTCGATCAATTAGGAGGTGCCTCTATCTTCTCGAAGATTGACTAGAGATCTGGATACCATCAAGTCTAAATCAAGGGCGAAGACATCCATGAAACTGCCTTCAGGATGAGATATGGTCACTACGAGTTTGTGGTAGTACCATTCGGATTGGCCAATGCCCCTGCCACTTTTATGTGCTTGATGAACAATGTACTCAACAAATTTCTATACAAATTTGTTCTAGTTTTTATTGACGACATATTAATTTACTTCAAGAATAGAGAGGAACATGAGGAACACCTTAGGCTTGTGCTTCAAGTGCTAAGAGAACATCAGCTCTATGCCAAATTTAGCAAGTGTGACTTTTTCCAGAAGCAAATACATTACTTGGGACATGTCCTATATGAAGAAGGGGTAGCAGTAGACCCTGATAAGATCAAGTCTATCATGGAATGGCCTACCCCGAAGGACGTTTCAGATATCAGATCCTTTATGGGCTTGGCAGGATACTATAGGAGATTTATAAAAGGATTCTCCAAGATTGGATGTCCAATCACTACCCTCCAGAATAAGGGGACAAAATTCACGTGGACACAAAAATGTGAAGAAAGATTTCAAACCCTGAAACATCTACTGACCCACGCACCCGTGTTGAAGATCGTTGATTCTGAACCTGACTTCCTTGTGTGCACAGATGCCTATAAGGAAGGGCTCGGAGGAGTCCTTATGCAAGGAGGAAGTGTGGTCTACTATGAAACCCAAAAATTGAATGAGCACGAAGCCAACTATGTGACCCATGATCTAGAGTTGGTCACCATAGTGCACAGCTTGAAAATGTGGAGGCATTACCTCTTGGGAAGAAAACTTGTACTTATGACAGACCACTGTGGATTGCAATATTTGTTTGACCAACCAAAGCTCAATGCCATACAAGCTAGGTGGATGGCCCTCCTCAGGGAGTTTGATTTTGAAATCAAACATATTAAGGGAAAGGAAAATAGGGTGGTCGATGCCCTTAGCAGAAGCATGAAAACAATTCACCTAACAGCGGTAAGCACCTGTGAGACGGATGTTAAGGAAAGAGTCAGAAATGCACAAGAGACAAACACATTCTTCCAGACCGTGACCTCGTACCTACAGCAAGAACCCACAGGGATAAAGTATGGAGGCTACCAGATGACGAAAGGAGGTCTGCTCACTTACAGAAATAGATTGTATATCCCAGATTGTGATGACTTGAAGAGGTTCATAATGGATGAACTGCACAAAAGACCCTATACTCGTCATCCAGGATACCAAAAGATGATCACGACCACCAGGAAACAATTCTATTGGCCTGGATTGAATAAAGATATAGCTGAGTACTTAGCCAAATGCATAGAATGCCAACAGGTTAAAGCAGAACACCAACTCCCAGCAGGATTTTTACAACCTCTACCAATCCCGGAATGGAAATGGGAAACCATCTCCATGGATTTCATCATCGGATTACCAACCTCGACCAAACAGAATGATGTCATCATGGTAGTGGTGGATAAATTGAGCAAGTCTGCTCATTTTATCCCTGTCAAGTTGACTTGTAAGGCAATAGACATCGCCAACATATTCATGAAGGAGATATTCAGATTGCATGGTATGTCGAAAGAGATCGTGTCTGATAGAGACACAAAATTTACTTCCAACTTTTGGAAATCACTGATGGCTGGTTTGGAGACCAAGTTACTATTTAGCACAGCCTATCATCCTCAAACCGATGGATAGATGGAAAGGGTGAACCAAATATTAGAAGACATGCTCAGGATGCATGTAATGCATCAACCCAAAAAGTGGGAATATTTCCTACCACTGGTGGAATTCGCTTACAACAACGGCTACCAAGAATCCCTGAAGACGAGCCCTTTCGAAGTCCTCTACAGTAGGCCGTGCAATATTCCAGTTAGTTGGAGTAATCCCGTAAACAGAGTTACTATTGGACCCGACATGTTGAAAGAAATGGAACAACAAGTCATTCATATAAAACAAAATCTAAAGGTCACTCAGAACCGACAGAAAAGTTACGCCGACCAAAAGAGAACTCCAAGAGAGTTCAAGGCGGGAGACCACATATACCTCAGAGTTAGGCCCAGGAAGAGTTCCCTGAAGATGGGAGAATGTGCCAAGTTGACACCTCGATATTGTGGACCCTTTGAAGTTCTAAATAGAGTGTAACATGTAGCCTATAGGCTAGCACTTCCTCCCACAGTAAAAGCACATAATGTTTTCCATGTTTCATTATTGAAGAAATATGTACATGATTCTAATCATATAATTGACTGGTCTGTGATCCAGGTGGAACCAGAGGGAGAATTCCTACCAGAATCTCAATTCATACTGGACAGAAAGGAAGCCCCACTCAGGAACCGAACCATTGCATAGGTCAAGGTGCAGTGGAAACATTTTGGCCCAGATGAGGCTACATGGCAAATGGAAGATGCCATGAAACAGGCATATCCGATTTTGTTTACTTCTGTACTTACACGTTCTATTCATAGATAGAACATCGAGGACGGTGTTCCTTTAAGGGGGAGGGAATTGTAATACCCTGTTTCCCCCAATCTGTAAAAATAACTATATTGGCCAAGAACTATGGCAAACTCCAAGATGTGAATGTGTGATTTGACGGACCCTGTATAAAGGGTCAATGAATGTAAATGATGTGTGAATATATGTTCCATGACTGTTGGGAGGGGGATGTGCTGAAAAAGAGACCACGATGGTTGATGAAAGGTGGTGGAAGGCATCTGGAATGGTGGCGTTAACTTCCACCAAACCAATATTGTATTGGTCTTTACTGGCTCAAAGACCAAAGATGCTCGCTATTTCTGGAATGAATTACTCACCATGATGGTAGGTGGGGAGGCTCCTCAAGAGTTAATGAGGGGATGGGGGTGAATCGCCCATTCATAGAATCCCTCAGACCTGACCACTGCGGGGGAATTCGTGCCACACGCAACCTTGCAGGACAAAGAAAGAAAGGAAGTGTGGGGAGAGGGAGCGCAACAGGAATCGCAGAAGGAGAACCGGAGGAACTCCGGGAAAATACAGCGAGTCTTGAGTAGAGGAGAAGGAGAGTAACCTTCGTCCTTGACTTCCGATGAGTGGGAAGTAGGAGACTGAGTCTCAAAGTCTCTTGGTCTAGCTCGAGGGTGGCTAGTGGTAAATCCGTTGGGAGTCACTAAGCCTATGGTTGGGTGGAAACGAGCACCCCTCTCAGCAGTTGCATTACACCTGGTGTTTTCTGATAGGTATTTATGTCTTGTATCTTAAATTGAATACTCCTGGAATGCATGCTCATGGTTGTACACTCATAAATGGTTTCTGTATAGAAATGTTGCCTGGTGTTTTGATAAAAAATGGTGGATGCATGATTATACTTATATGACCATATTCGGTTTATATATATATATATTGAACAAGTTCAGATTTCGAGTCCGTCCTCGGGAGATTTTTCCCATGTACTTAACTCACGTGATGCCTTGGTTGGATTTCCCCGAAGGCACCGCCTTCCTAGAAAATTCCCTCACCATACAGAGAGGAGTGAGTTCCTTGGAAGGACTGCCATTTTAGTAAGCCCATGAATTTGTTTCATCCCTGTCACCGAAAGCAGCTTAGCGGGGATACCTCTCGGCATTTCGACATTTCGGCACCCGAGAATCCCAAGGGTCAGTTTCCTTGTATTCGCCAGTTGCGAAATCCCGAAATGATAAAGCGTGAATAGATTTTGATGTTTCGGCATTTCAGCACTTGGGAATCCTAAGGGTCAGTTCCTTGTATTTGCCAGACACGAAATCCTGATGTGAGAAACCCCAAAAGGAACTTAGCGTTATATATATATATATATATATATATATATATATATATATCGGCGTTTCGGAGTTTCGGCTCCTGGAAACTCAAGTGTGAGACCTCTTGTCTTCGCATATCGCGAAATCCTGACTTGCGAGACCTTGAAATGAATATATATATATCGACATTTCGGAGTTTTGGCTCATGGAAGCTCAAGTGTGAGACCTCTTGTCTTCGCATATCGTGAAATCCCGACTTGCGAAACCCCGAAATTTCAGGGTCTCAGAAGTCAGGATTTCGCGATATGTGAAGACAAGAGGTCTCGCACATGAGGTATTATATATATATATATATATATATATATCGGTGTTTTGGAGTTTCGGCTCCTGGAGACTCAAGCGTGAGACCTCCTGTCTTCGCGTATCGCGAAATCCCAACTTGCGAAACCCCGAAATGAGCTTAGTAGATGGGTTTCGGTGTTGCGGCACCCGGGAAACCGAAGGGTATGAACCCTTGTCTTCATACATTGCGAAATCCCGGTACGCGAAGTCTCGGTAGGTGAAATCCTCAAGCGGCTTGGTGTGAATAGGATTTCAGGTTTCGGGGTTTGAAGAGTCGAAGAACTCGACTCCCTTGCATTTCTAACTCTCGGTTTCCGAAGTCCCGAAATGCAAAATGCGCCTCTTGGCTTAGCCCGGGGTCACAACCGATGGACACATGAAAGTGAATCATACACTTGGTGCGTGAATTGTACACGACTGATTTTTAACGAAAGAACCAATGAATTGGTTTGGTGAAGGTCCCGATTGGAAGACCTAGCCTACGCTAGAAACTTCTAGGAATTCGGGAACTCTGTCCCTCGATAATGAAGGAGAAAGAAAAAGGCTAAAAATCTTAGTTCCCGTAGGGGGTGTGTTACACTCTCATTCTCATAAACTAAATCTAGAAGAAGCAACACATCTTCTTCCTACAACTACTCTAGAAGATGAACAATTCATGGAACTTAAGAAGAAGAATTGAAGTGTTAAGGAACAATGGTGGCATGAATATTAGTTTTTTTTTCCTTTTTTCTTTTTGGTTGTTGTGATATTTGTCTTTGTGTATCTTTATTTAGTAGTTTTTTAGGGAATATATGTGTAGAAATGCAATACCATAGAATGTGAAAAATTGTTTTGCATTATTATACCTGCCGATAGGCATGGTATATAGCTTTGAGTTTGCTTTGACTTTCTATTAGTTTATGGTTGACCATAAAATATACACCCATTTATCCAAAGTTTTAAAAAATAATTATTTATTTTAAATTTTAATTCTCATTTATCTGATATCTTATTGGCCAAAAACTTTGAAGTCTTATTGCTGCCTTCACTTCCCCCAATGTTCATTGTAATAAATATTTCTTGTTTTTTTATGTATACTGTCAAAAGTTGGGACCCATCTTGCAGAATTTGTACTAAAAAATCCAGACTCTTATCTTATTTCCATACCAAGGCCATGCGTACTGGTTAGGTTGTCTTCATTGATATTCAGCCTAGTTTATGTTTTTGTTCTTTATTGTAAACATTTAGCTAGTGTCATAAATATTTTCGGACTTCGACGTACTGAACTATGGGTTTTCTGCTGTAACTTTCTTGCCTTTTTGTGCTTCTTGTGGCTATCTATTAGTGCTTTCAATCAAATCAGATTGATAGGAAAGGATCTTGGTTTACTGGCTGAGTAGGGCTTTCATCGCCTGCGTCCATAGTGGTTGAAAATTGGTAAATTATTATAATTACATTTCTTAAGATGCGTAATTGTTTAATGAAAATGGGTACTACTGTTTGATGGTTAAGTTGACTTAACTCGTATAATATTTAATTGTGCCCGTCCTAGTTCAGTGATTTCACCCTCTTTGACAACGGACTGGATTGATGGCGGACGTAAACCTAAGAAAAACTTGTACTGCACATTCATATTCATCACTCTGTCGCCAGGTTTGATTGACAAAGGATACGACAGGCTTGCTCTACGTGGCTTAATGCTTTACAACTTTGAATGTTATGGACACAACTAGTTACATTTGGTTTCATTCATTAAGAAACAACTTGGTGCACACCTAATGCCTCCAATGCTTATTTTACTTTTCGACATTTGGATAAGGAGAGAGCATTTGTTCCAATGAAATTGATAAACTACGAGGGTTAGCTGCCTCCCTCTTTTAAACGGACTGTAGCAGACTACAAATGGCTGACTTCCTGTTTGATAAACTACGAGGGTTGCCTCCCTCTTTTAAATGAACTGTAACAGACTACAAATGGCTGACTTCCTGCAAGGTTGACTGTTTTTTTTATAGGCGAGGAGGGATTGATTCCATCCATGGAGCAGGCAGATGCTAAAATTTCACTGAGAAGTAAGGAAAAGGCACAAGCTGAAACTGGCAGAAAATCTGCTGGAGACACTCGTCGCCTGTGACACGAGCAGTCCTCGACCTCAAGACGTCCAAATTCAGGTCAACAGGCTCAATTCTAGATTCTGATGATTAGGCGTTGATCACCTTGTTACCAGGCAAGTGGCTTACGCCCTCGCAGAGTTCGCCAAACATGGTAAGGCAAAGATTTCATGTTTTTTTTTCTCTAAAGTTTTATTCCTTTAGAGATTGCTTGTGTCGTGTATGTAGTTTAAACCTTTGCCATAACTATATTTGGAACTTGTCGTGTATGCGGTTTGATCCTTTGCCGTATCTATGTCTGGAACTTGATTTCTCTCCAGAAATTTCAAGTTAAGCAGTTATTTTATTCCATTGTACTATTAAAATAATTTTGTGATATATACGTTAATAGAAAGTTTTACTCCTTTAGAGATTGCTTGTGTCGTGTATGCAGTTTGAACCTTTGCCGTAACTATATTTGGAACTTGTCATGTATGCGGTTTGAACCTTTTTCGTATCTATGTCTGGAACTTAGTTTCTCTCCAGAAATTTCAAGTTAAACAGTTCTGTACTATTAAAATAATTTTGTAATATATACATTAACAGAAAATTTTACTCCTTTAGAGATTGCTTGTGTTGTGTATGCAATTTGAACCTTTGTCGTAACTATATTTGGAACTTGTCGTGTATGTGGTTTGAACCTTTGCCGTATCTATGTCTGGAACATAGTTTCTCTCCAGAAATTTCAAGTTAAGCAGTTATGTACTATTAAAATAATTTTGTGATATATACATTAACATAAAGTTTTACTCCTTTAGAGATTGCTTGTGTTGTGTATGCATTTTGAACCTTTGTCGTAACTATATTTGGAACTTGTCGTGTATACGGTTTGAACCTTTGTCGTATCTATGTCTGGAACTTAGTTTCTCCCTAGAAATTTCAAGTTAAGCAGTTATGTACTATTAAAATAATTTTGTGATGTATATATTAACCGAAAGTTTTACTCCTTTAGAGATTGCTTGTGTCGTGTATGCAGTTTGAACCTTTGCCATAACTATAAATGCTAGTATATACATTCTATATGTTATTAACCACATATTAGTTAAATTTTACCAAAACAAATTAAACTTTTTTAAAAGATATGACATATGATTTTTTAAATTATTTTAAAACAATTTTTTAAAATATAATTAATTGTTCAAATTAACTTCTTATTGCTACATAAATATGCGAAATAAATGGTTTGTGCACTGCAATAATAATATGTGCAAGCTAAAAAAAGCTATAACGGCGGATGTGGCACGTATTGCTTTATTTGCATTATTTGTCAAACTCCTACGTTTTCATCTCATTGTTGTCAGGTACACTTAATAAATATATGATCGACCCAAGTAATTATTATGAGTGATTTCCATATTTTTCACAAATACATAAAGGTAAGAGAATCACTTTGAAGTTACTAGGAATATTCATATGAAAGCTTGTAGACTTTATCTCTTTAATATAATTTGGAAGAGACACATGATATACACCTACGACATGTATAATAATTTTTTCTGACTTGACACAAAATTTGGTAGACCTTATCCCTTCAATATAATTTTTGTGCTCACACCAAATTTCATACTACTAATGGTGAGGAAAAACATATATATATTTTAATAATTTTATACTTAAAAAATCCATTTTTGACATTATGTATATATACATTGGTCAAAGATTTACACATCCTATTAACTTTCAACTTAACAAAATTTATGGTAAATGAACATTTTCCAAATTATTTATTATGTCTATAATTTTTAAATTTATAATGACAAAATTTGTTATAAATAAATATTTTTCAAATTATTTATTATCTCTATAATTTTTAAATTTATAATTATTATATACAATACACATTATAATTATTTTATACATTATATAAATAACCATTATAATTTAAAATTTTTAAGTTTTATAAAATATTAATGAAATTATTAATATATTTAATGCAATTTTAAATTTATAATTATTATATATATTACACATTATAATTATTTTATACATTATATAAATAACCATTATAATTTAAAAGTTTTAAGTTTTATAAAATATTAATGAAATTGTTAATATATTTAATTCAATGTATTTTACACATGAAACAAGATAAATAGTTTAATTTGACAAGGCCTTTATGTCTACATGGAAAGATAGGCAAAACAAATGACATGGCAAAGGAGGTGGTGTAATCATCGGTTATTTTGACAATTTTTATTTATAGGTCAATGTTTCATTCTTTGTCTTTGGGGTTGGAAGGAATTTGTCATTGACTGGTCCGCCTCTTTCTTTGTTTTTTATTTATAGGCGAACGTTTCGTGCTTCTTCTCTAGGCATTGGAAGGAATTGGGCCTCTTCTTTATTTTCTTTGAAAGCTTTAACCAAATCAATCCATTTCCAAATGAATGTTTTTAATATGTGACTATTCTAATATCTATACTTTCTTAATATAATGTGGTTTATCTATACTTTCTTAATATAGTACCGTTGGAATTAAATCAACAACCACATATTTTGACATTCTATTCCTGCATAGCGGCATGTATATGTTGTTATGCAACCTTGTTAAATTGAGTTAAATTGAGCTCTATGTTACTTTTTTATCTCTAAGCTATCTCTTTAAGATAAAATTTTGTCCCATATTTATTTAGAATTTTTTTTATTATCATTTACATGTTATGAATGATTCTATATACCATAAAATAAATTATACAACATTACCTTTATTAAATACTTAGCTAAGTTAAACTAGTAAACTAAAAATAATCTACATAACATTATTTATTAAAAATAAATTATAAATTAATTTTAAAATACAAATCTATGTGATAAGATTTAAAAAACTTATTATATATGTCTATAATAATTGTCAATCTTAAAAATCTAAGCAGATCTCAAGAGGAAGTTTATGCACCTACGACTATATACCATCTAATGGTATATATATGGTCGCTTGCAGTGTACATCACTATCAAGTATTTGTTGTTCGTGAAATTCGAATTTCGTTTCACGTTAACGCTGTCCTCTAAATGACATAAAGGCGACTCCGTTGAACATTGTCACCTGAGTTGACACAGTTGACGTGTGTAACCTGGCGGCATACCAGTAACAAATATTAGATGATTATGATTTTTTAAATAAAAATATGTGAACTTTAAACGTTCTACTTTTTGGGGTGTTTGGTTATTTTTTTGTTTGATTTTACAGGAAATCTGGTGATGAATGGTTGGATCTGCATATTTGAGTGGCTAAGTTTGTATAATCTGAGTGTCTCAGAGGTTTTTCCGCAAGCTGAATCCATTTATACATTCAGAAAGAAAATTTAAATAACAGAAAATAGAGATTTTGTCCAAATTTACATGGCCGGATTCCGGCCAATTTTTACCAGAAAACCCAAAAGGTAGAACGTTTAGCTAACGCCGAAATCATAAATCTAAATCTGGAATGGAGTTTGTAGAACTGAAAAAAATAGTACATGTATCAACAAAGAAAACTCTCTAGGCTGCGAATGCAATTTAAACAACAGAAAATAGAGATTTTGTCCAAATTTACATGGTGGGATTCCGGCCAATTCTTGCCAGAAAACCCAAAAGGTAGAACGTTTAGCCACGCCGAAATCATAAATCTAAATCTGGAAAGAAGTTTGTAGAACTGAAAAAGATAGTACATGTATCAACAAAGAAAAATCTCTCCGTTGCGAATGCAATTTAAACAACAGAAAATAGAGATTTTGTCCAAATTTACATCGCTGGATTCCGGCCAATTCCTGCTAGAAAACCCAAAAAATAGAACGTTTAGCCAACTCCAAAATCATAAATCTAAATCTGAAAAAAAGTCAGTAGAACTGAAAAAGATAATACATGTATCGACGAAGAAAACTCTCTCGGTTGCCCTGATGTAAAGTAAGTTTTGGATCTTGGATTCAACTACTTACATTCGAGCATGCAGAGCATTAAATGTTTTACAGCTAAGTTTTTATTGCTCCTCTTAACCTCTATATGTTTGGGTGTGTGGATCTTGCATCCATAATTACTTTGGATCCAAAGACCCACACTTAAATATGAAAAACATTAAATGCTATACGGTTAGTTTTTATTGCTCCCCTTCATCCTATGCTATCAGAATATTAAATGTTCTACAACTAAATTTTTATTGTTCCTCTTAATTTCTATATGTTTGGGTGTGTGAACCTTGCATCCGTAATTACTTTTGATCCAAAAACCGACACATAAATATACAAAACATTAAATACTCTGCAGCGAGTTCTTATTACTCCCCTTGTTCACCCTATGCTATCATTTCTGAATGTCTAACTCATGATTATACGATCACTTTCAACACAGTTATACACTTGCCTGTACAAGCACTGCAATATGGTGGTACGACCAAGACCAACATCTAACACCGATCTGATAACCTGACATGTCCTTAATGAAGGTTTAAAGTTAGTCTGGTTTTGCAGGTCATTTTCAACAAACCAGCATAGAAGACAATACACTGATTACAAAATGCCAGAATGACAGATTGACCCATTTTGAGAAACACATATCATAGCATTGATAAATCATGATAGATTCTCAAGCCAGTGATTCTCCAACGTAGCCCACTGATAAATACATGTGCTTAAAGAAGACACGGTAAGACCGATATCACACAATTGCTACTGATAAAAACAACTGCGCATTGATATAGAAATTGATCCACAAAATAGGGACTCATTTAGTTTTTGAGGTACAGATAATTTATCAGTTCACATAAATGAGAGGGAAGAAGCAAACAAATATGCGATTTTCTTGTACTAAAATAGGCATACATACTGCACAGACAAAACAAAATTTAATGTGGGTATTAATATATCGTCCGCTTTGCAGACTCCCCTGAATAAGAGTTGTTGTTTTATAATCTGTTGGGAAGATAACAATGGAGCTTTCTTAGTATAATATACAGACATATATTGGCTGTACACTCCTCTGCCAGCCATTTTGGACAAAATAGAAAAACAACGAAAGTTGGAGGTAGTGTGCTCAGTCCATCTGACATAATGCATGTGGTCTCTGCTGGTGGGTAGTGCAGAATGAGATTTGCTTATTTATACGACTTCAGCAGGCATGTCACTATCATAGCGAGTAGCCTCAATGATTTGAACTTTATAGACCAACCACTAAATTGTGTGCGTTTATATTCTTATTTCCATGAGAAATATTCTCATTCGATAATTTGAAGTTAAAGGAAAAAATAAAAATTATATAGTATTTTTCATGTTCATATATTTTGAAATTGTTTTGAACCATAAAAATATTTATATATAAAATATAATAAAAAATAATTGTATTGTGTTGATTATTATTTTATATTAATAAAATATTTATCTATAATTTTTTATTTTTTTTATTAATTATTGTTTTATATTAAGTTAGAAAAGTAATCCATTATCTTAGATCCATCTTAATTAT